>JAHLGO010000090.1:3509490-3583250 GCA_020615895.1 Ceriops decandra
CATCAATAATCATACTACATACCTTATCTTTGATGAGACACCTTGTCTGAAAGATGTTATCTCGTTGCACCTCATTTTCTCAAGTTTATATGGTCTGGGATACTTTAGAGTAGGTAAATCCAACTTCTCAACCATAATTGTGCTAGCAACGCTAGTGTAACTCCCACCATCAATAATCATACTACATACCTTATCTTTGATGAGACACCTTGTCTGAAAGATGTTATCTCGTTGCACCTCATTTTCTTCTTTAGCTTACACATTTAATGTTTGCCTTGTAACGAAAGCTACTCCATTAACTGGATACTCCTCTCCATCACATTCACCCTCTGATGATGACACAGAATCATCATCTGATTCACTTTCAGTTTCAACATCACTGTTACTTTTCAGGATCATTGCACCCTTATTTTGACATTGAGATGCAATGTGACCCCTGCCCAAACACTTAAAACATTTAACATCTTTATTTATACTCGATTGGGGTTCAAATTTACTTGTCTCCTTGCTAGAACCCACATTCTTGTGCTTGGGTAGCTCGCTATTGGACTTGTAATTGGCCATCTTATCCCTTTTACTCCAATATGGCTTCCACGATGAGATAGAACCTGAATTCTTCCCAAACCGTATGGAGCCCTTTTGTTTAAGTTGCTTTTCAATTTTCATTGCCATGTGCACCATGTCTTTTAATTCCACATAGTGCTGCAATTCAACCATATTTGCTATGTCCCTATTTAGCCCTTGCAAAAATCGAGCCATGGTTGCCTCTTTATCTTCTTCTACATTGGCCTTAATCATGGTAATCACCATCTCCTTATGGTAGTCTTCCACACTTTTGGTGCCTTGAGTGAGCCCTTGCAGCCTTTGGTACAACTCCCTGTAATAGTGATTAGGGACAAACCTCCTCCTTATGATAGCCTTCATCTACTCTCATGTATCAATAGGCCGTTCGTGATTCCTTCTACCATAATTGTACACATTAAGTGATTGTTCTCCAGGAAAGGTTTTTCCATAAACTCTTGGTAGATTTGTTTAAAAACAAGGAAAGATACCTGTGGAGTGATCAAGGGATCAACTATTTGATTAGGAGATAATTGTAAGTAGTTAAGGAGTAGTCCTTCCACAACATTAGTGTATCCCTTGATAACAAGAGTGGATTGTGTGATTTAGGAGTGATCCTATCACACCATAGACATAGCTTACACATTGTGAGTGAACAACATAAAAATTGTTGTGTGCTCTTAGGTGCTTGCACATTATTTCTTATTCGTATGACAACACTGACATAAAAGAGAAAACTAAAAATTGGATCATCAGCTTTGATAAGCCACAGAGGTTAAATCCTAATTGATTTGTAAAAAAAGGATATCTCACATTGATTCACCTCCCTTTCAATGTGAGATCTAAACCAATCCTAATCAAGTGGTATCAGAGTTGATTCCTCTATTTATCCAATATTTCTATTTTTAATTAAGGTCGTACATTACTGTTTGAGTTTTTATCTCTATTGTTACATGAGATCATGGATAACCTTAATAGTGTTAATAGCAAAGGTATCCTTATGTTTGATGGATAGAATTATTAGTTATTGAAAAATAGGATGTTCCTATATCTGATGTTCCTTGGTCTTGATATGTTTGTGTTTGCTATTAGTGGCTTCATCCCTGTTGCTAAAGGTTATGATGCCAGTTGATAAGAAAAACTTGGAGTGTGATGGAAAGATGAAAAATGCCTTATACACCTCCCCATCAAATAAAGAATTCACCAAGGTGATGAGGTACAACACAGCTAAACAAATCTGGGACAAACTGAAGAACATCTATGAAGGAGACAAGGTTGTGAAGAAAGCCAAGCTACAAATCTGGAGGAGCAGATTTGAGGACATAAAGATGCAAAATGATGAGATTATGGATGTATTCTTCACAAGAGTTATAGACATAAAGACATAACAAAATTGTATGCTGCATCAGAGGTTATGGAGAGGAGATCAATAATGCCATTGTGATAAGGAAAATACTCAAAACCTTTCCAAAAGCCTATAACACCAAAGTCTCTTTTATAGAAGATAAAGATTTAGATAGGCTGCCCTTAGATGACCTGCACAGCATATTGGTGGCTTATGAAATGAGAATAGCTCCAATGAAGAAAAAAAAAAAGAAGTCTAAGGTGGAGAAAGAGCTAACTTTCAAGGCAATGAAGAAATTAAAGATTAAAGACCTAGAAAAGGAGTTTGACAACAACTCTAAAGAAGAAGATGGTAATACTAAGCTAGATGAAGTCATGGCATACATAACTAGGAACCTGAGGAAAGGAAAATGGAAGTACAAGGGAAAATTACCTTTGAAGTGCTTCAAGTGTGAAGCAATTTGACACTTTGTTGTGGATTATCCAAAGAGAAGAGAAGCCAATAGTGAGGATGATGATGAGTCAGCCCTAAGGAGGAATACAAAGCAATCCAAGTACTTTAAAGTTGGAAATTCAGGTGCCAAGGGGAAAAAATAAGTTCTTCAAATACAAAAGAAGAAATTTCTTGTGCAAGCAAGAGGAAGAAGAATACGAAGAAGAAAGTGATGATGATTTCGATGATGAGGTTACAAAGGCTATGTTGGTTGCTCAATTAGATGATGACCAAAAATCTTCAAGTGAGGAGGAATCAACAGAAGAGGAAAAGGATAAGTGGTTGTTGCAACTTAAGAATGAGTTGAAAGCTAGAAGAAAAGATAATTCATCTCAAGAAGCTATATGAAAATTCTTCTGTTGATTAATCTAATCTCCAAGTGAAGGTAAAGGATTTTGAAGCAAAAGAGAAGGAGTACTTAAAGAGAATTAAGGAACTAAGCATACTTAAGGCAGAGCATGACAAGATACACAAAGACCTTGACACTAAGGTGATTGCACAAGAGCAAAAGGTGCTGATTTTGTAAGCCAAGCTTCACAAGGCCAAGTCCAAGTTAAAGAAGTATGAAGAAAGCTTTATGCAAGCCATGGAAGTGAAAGGAAAGTCATCATCAACAAGTGCCCAACATGGAGGATGCTACCAAAAAGTTGGATGAGTGTCTAAGCAATCAAAGACCTCATTCTATGGGAAAGAAAGGACTTGACTACATTGAGAAGTTGAGTGAGAAGGTAAAAGAAAAGAAGAAGATTATGTTTGTGTCTGAAAGCAAGCACAATGATGTGATGGAGAAAAGAGAACAATCCAAGTTAAAATGGGTTAGGAAAGATGTGATGGAGACTCCCATTTAAAAGAGACATACTATTAAAGATGGTGAGAAGGCTGCCACATCAGTTGCTAAAGAAAGGAGACATAAACTTGGTAAAAGAAATAAATCCAAGTTCAAAGGATTTTGCTGGAGCTGTGGTAAGTATGGGCAAAAGGTGACTGTGTGTTGGAGTAATAGACTGAGAATGAAGAGAAATGTGAGGAAAGAGTCTAGAGGGAGACTCTATCAAGAAAGGAGGTAGTCTCAAGTAGAAAAAAGTCATATTCCACTAAGAAATAGGTTTGATTTGCTAGGAGAGATTTGTGGAAGATGTGAAAGGATTAGACATATTGCTGAGGACTATTTAACATTAATACCTGGTCAAAGAATGCAAAGGAGAACATGCCAACCATTGCTGCCTGATCAAGGAATGCAAAGAAGAACACCTGCACAAACTCTACAATTTAGCCAAAGCAAAAGAAGAAGAGGAAGAGAAACATCTATGGTTGTGGAAGTAGCTTTAAAAGCTTCTAATAAAGAAAAGTCATGGATCTTAGATAGTGGTTGCTCTTCACACATGATTGGATACTCCAAGATGTTGAAGGGAGTAGCCAAATATGATGGAGCGTCAGTTAAATTTGGCAATGATGGTGCCTTAAAGATTCAAGGTATTAGTGTTGTTGAAATTGGTGCAGAAAAGTTATAATCAAAGAAAGTGCTTTATGTTGAAGGGCTAAAACACAATCTAATTAGTGTTAGCTAGCTTTGCAATGATGAACATGAAGTTACTTTTAATAAGAGTAGCTGTATAGTAAAGAGACTAAAAGATGGTGTTGTCCTTACAAAAAAGTGGACATCCAAACAAAGTAGTCATTAGAGCTCATCCATTTAGACATCTGTGGGCTAATGAGACAAAGATCACCAAGGGTGATAGGTACTTTATCTCCTTCATTGACGATTTTACAAGAATGTCTTGCATTATTTTCTTGAAACATAAATCAAAGGCTTTCCATAATTTCACGAGCTACAGAAGGTTAGTTGAAAACTAGTCGGGGGAAAAAATTAAAAGGCTTAAGAAAGACAATAAGACAAAATACACATATGGCAAATTTAAGGATTATTTGGAGAAGTATGAAGTGAAGCATGAATATGTTAGTCCCTACATACCCCAACAAAATGGAGTGGCCAAGAGGAAGAATAGAAGCTTAGTGGAGATGGGAAAAACCTTATTGGCTGAGCAAGGTACATTACATGGCTTCTAGAGAAAGGCTATTACTACTGTAACACAAGTTCAAAATAAATGCCTAATGAGACCACATATAGAGAAAACACCCTGTGAACTATGGTATGGTAAGATGCCAATTGTAAAACACTTTAAAGTGTTTTGGAGCCCATACCTCATTATAGTCAAAGGTAAGCATCTTAACAAATTTGATGAGAAGGCTGATGAAGGTATATTCTTCGGCTATATAACAAATGGAAGAGGCTTCAGATGCTACAACAAAAGGTTGCTAAAAATAGTGGACAAATTTGATGTTAAAGTGATTGAAAATTGTGCTGTAAAGCAATCACAGAATGTGGAAGTTGAAGATGCCATGTATGACAACCAAAGAGAGTTCAACAATGATAAATTTGAGGCTATGTAGCATAGGAAGACGTTGATTCTCAAGTTACCAATGATGAAGAAGAAGAATCAAGGCATTTCCAAACTTATAAAAGAGTTAAAGTTGAAGTTGAGGCCAAAAACATTATTGGTAGGAAAGAGGACATGAAGTTCAAAAAAGGGAATGTGGATAACAACTTGTATATCAAATAAGACAACTAGGGCCAATTAATTGTTGTGGTTCATGTTGATGAAATAATCTGTGTTGTAGAAAAGGAGACCCTATGCACTACCTTTGCCAAACAAATGAAAAAGAAGTTTGATGGAGGATCCATCAATTTTGGCAATGAATTTGAGGCTGTCCAGCATGAGGAAGATGTTGATTCTTAAGTTACAAGTGATGAAGAAGAAGAATCAAGGCGTTTCCAAACTTGTTGAAGAGTTAGAGCTAGAGTTAAGGCAAAAATATTATTGGTAAGAAAGGCTACTCTATGTAGACCAGAAGAAGACTAAGGGCCAGTGATCAAACCTTATTAATATCAAAGGTTAAACTCAAGTTCATAGAAGAAGGATTAAAGCATAAGGAATGGGTAAGTGCTATGAATGAAAAGCTTGACCAAATTGAAAAGAATAACACTTGGTGTTTAGTCTCTAGACTTAAAGGGAAAAACATCATTGGAACCAAGTAGGTGTTCATAAATAAGCATAATGAAAAAGGTGAGGTAGTAAGAAACAAAGCAAGACTTGTCTACAAAGGTTACTCATAAGTAGAAGCTGTTGACTTTAAAGAGACCTTTGCTCTGGTGGCCAGACTTAAAACAATCAGAATATTCATAGTCATTATTGCTCAGAAGAACTATAAAGTCAATTAGATGGATGTGAAGTTTGCATTACTAAATAGAGTGCTTGAAAAAGAGGTATTTATATAACGACTGAATGGTTTTATACTTGATCATGATGGTTCAAGTGTGTGCAGATTAAACAAGACTTTATAACATTAGAGTTAACTTTTAATTTATATTTTGACATGATCTCATTCTTTTTACTCTTTTTCATGCCTCCTTCATAATATGGTGGACCTTTTGTTAATTAGAGTTTCTTATCTTTAGTCAACTTATCAAAACAAAATTTTGACTTGTAAAATATAGTTCAAATATCTCCCTTTTTAAAATCAACTGATAGTTTTTTGTAAACTACCAAGTTGTAACTTTGACTCTTACTTTTGTTTGGCCATAAGTATCTCTTAATTTGAATGTGTATAGCAAAAGTTTTTGATAAAATACCAAATAGTACTTAGTAGAAAAAGGGACAAAATCCTAATTGAGTTTGTTTTCTTTATTAAAATAAGATTCCTCTTTAAGTAAATCTTTGAATCCAACAAGGATTTATCTTGAGGATTTTCTTTATTTTCTTTTCATTTCTCCATTAATAATTCTTCATATTTATGATCCAATGCTGAGTATGCTAAAGTTATGGACTGCAAATCTACCAAGAAGATATAGGACAGATTGCAGAAAATCTATAAAGGTGATGGCAAAATGAAGGAGGCTCAGCTTCAAGTGCTCAAGGAGAGATATAAATCTCTCAGAATGCAGAAGAATGAGATAATTTAAGAGTTCTTCATTAGGATTATTAATGTTATAAATGACCTGAGAAGTCATGGGAAGAACAAGGACTCATCGATTGTGAAGAAGATTGTGAGAATTCTGCCTGAGAGGTTTGCCTCAAAGGTAGTAGCCATAGGAGTGAGTAGAGATAGATTTCAATTCTATGTCTCTGTATGATCTCTAGTGCAATCTCATTGCATATGAGATGAGGATAAAGTTAGCTGAAAGCTCTGCAACAGCAAATGTATCGAGGCAACTTTCAAAGCTATGAAGCACTTGAAGATAAAAGAAGAAGAAGAATCATCCAGTGAGGATGATGATGAGGAAGAGGAAGAAAGTGAAGGTGAAGTGTTGGCTTACTACAAAAGGAAATTCAAAAAGGTGTATAAGAAGTGAAAGGGACAGTTATCCTTGAGATGTTATCGGTGTGGGTATACTAGACACTTTGCTTCTCAGTGAAAAGTTAAACTTAATGATGAAGATAAGGATGGTGATGATGAGCAGAATTCAAGATGGAGAAGATCATCACTTAAATCAAAGAAGTTCAGTAAGAAGACTGCCAACCCACAAAAGAAGAAGAGAGGCTCATTTAAGAGTTATATAAGTCAGATAAAAGAAGCTAATGAGGAGGAAGATGAAGAATCATTAGATGAGCATGCCTTTATGGCATCAACTCAAGGTGGTAGTTCAACCTCTAAAGAGGAAGAGGAGGTTGATGAAGAAGAGATGAATCTTGAAACTGAGCTGGAAGCAACTTCAAAGGAGATAATTAGAAAGGGCAGAACCATAAAAAGGTTGAAGGCCCATATAAAACAAGTTGAAGCAAAGTCTGAGGAAGCTAAAAGTCAAAAGGATGAAATAAGGGCTAAACATATTGACTTCAAGAGAAGATTTGAAGAACATATCAAAAATTAAAGACATAAAGATGTGAAGAAAGCATATTGAAGTTCTCGACTTCTCCCTAGGATCTACTAGTTTGTGATATTAAGAGGAGGGTGAATTAGTATCACCACAATTGGTAATTCATAGGTAAGTGAACAACTTTAATCTCTTCTTAAAAGTGACTCTTTCTCAGACTTGGCTAAGGTAGATCTATTGCTACCTACTAATCACAATAGTCCCTAAAGTTCCCTTTCAGACACCTTGCCTAATAAACAATTTAGATGTTCTTGTTTAGGTCTTCATTAGGTTATGGGTTGGCTGATACTTTGGCTGCATTCATAACTCAATTCAAAACACAAAACATAAAGCAAATTAAGGACACACGAGATTTATGTGGTTCCATCAACGTGACGTACATCTACAGTAGTAAGGACTCTCCCTTACTGAGACTATCCACTATACTTGAGAATTCCAGTTACAATGGATGTCTTAATTCTTTGCTCCTTTCAATATTGCAATTACTACGCAAGTAAAATACAAAGAGTGTCACTTACTGTGTCTACCCTTCTTCTAACTTGTCTTGCCTCTGTTGAATTGAAAGGCTACTCCTCTGCCGCTTAGAAGTTCACCCCAATGCTCTCTAACCTCTCTTGAAGAAATCTGGAAATACTTTGAGTTCTTTCCATCTTCAACATTAATAATGAAGTTCCCAATTTCAACCTAGAATAGTCTATGATATTGAGAAGAGGGTGAATCAGTATCACACCCCTTATAAAAAACTATGATAATTTAAGCCAAAGTATTCTACTTCTTTAATATTTAGCTCTCGTCAATATACATGTATGTGAATAACTTCAAACTCTTCTCAAAAGCAAACTCTTTCTCAGATTCAACTAAGGTAGATCTATTGTTACCTACTAATAACAATAGTCCCTAAAGTTATCTTTTAGACACCTTGCCTATTAGACAGATTGGCTATTCTTGATTAGGTCTTCTTTAAGTTATAGGTTTGATGATTTTTTAGTTGTGTTCACAACTCAATTCAAAACACAAAATGTAAATTCAAAGCAAGGACACAAGAGATTTATGTGGTTCTGTCAATGTAACATACTCCATGGTGGTAGAGTTTCTTCCTCTACCTAGAAAATCCACTATACTTGAGAATACCAGTGTGGTATTCCCTATGATTGTAATGTAGTTACAATAGATGTCTTAATCTTTTGCTCCTTTCACTATTACAAATACAAAGCAAGTACAATACAAAGAGTGTCACCTGTTCTGTCTACTCTTCTTCTAGCTTGTCTTGCTTCTGTTTGATTTGAATAGGTTGCTTCACTATCACTTGGGAGATTACCAAAACTCTCTTTAACCTCTCTTGAAGAAATCTGGAAATACATTGAGTTCTCTCAAATGTTACACCAAATTTCTTCTCTAGGTTGTCTCACCCAACTCCTAGTTTCACCATCTCACAGCTTGCACTCACACTTTAGATCTATCATTTCATGTCTCACGGCCAGCCTCATGCTACTAGTCTGGAATTTCATGTCTCATAGACTGCCTCACGCTTCTAGTCTATTGTTTCATGTCTCTTGGCCTACATCATGCTCTTGGTCTACTGTTTCACGTCTCTTGGCCTGCATCACACTTATGGCTTTGTTGGTTCACATCTCTCTTCTTGCCTCATGTTTCTGGTCTGGCATTTCACATCACACATTCTAGTTTGTTGTCTTCTCTTCTGGGTGCTCTCACGAATACCAGGTCTGTTGCCTTCTCTTCCAGGTGGTATGTTTCTAATTTCTTCTCTTATAGGTGGTGCATTTTTGGTTTGCTCTCCTGGTGGTGTATTTTCTCACTTTTTTTTTTCTCTTGCTTTACTAGTTTATATACTCCCTTCTATGAAAACCCTAGTAGGGTTTACTGGAGCTGCAGAGAATTTCCTTTCTTGTCCCTCCATATGGCTTCATAATACTGTTCCATACAAAATTGAGCATTATCCTCCTTCTTAATTTATTTTTCTTGCTCTTTTCTTTAGACTAAAAACTCATCCCTTGAATGCTTGAATGAGCCACTTTGACTTGCACACTTAAATCTAGTTGACAACAATTACAACCCATACAAGGCTCTAGGAACAACAATCTCCCCCTTTGTAATTGTTGGCAACACTCACAATAGAAGCCATTATGTAGCAATCCTTCATAATCTTCTTAAAGTAATAATCCATAAGCAAATGGATTACAACTCCCCCTAAATATGTACTCCCCCTTCCTTAATAGCTCCCCCTGCACTGTTGCTTCTCTCCCTCTTTACTAACCAATTATAAATTTGAAAAACCTGCAAAGTAAAGATGGAGGATTCACCTGAACTTCAAGCTTAAGGAGGCATTTGCATAGACAAACTCATTCAAATATTTGAGATTTGATCTATAGTACCGTCATACTCCAACTAAATTATGCCCTCTTCCACTTGATTCTTGATAAAGTGATACCAGATGTCAATATGCTTGCTCCTTGAATGTTGAACTGGATTCTTGTTGAGATCAATTGTACTTTGATTATCACAAAGTACACTCACTAGTAACTTCACTTCAACATCCAAATTAGCCTATTGTCTTTGCATCCATATCACCTGAGTACATGCTATATAAGCAGCCATGTACTCAGCCTCAACTGTGCTCAAAGCAACACTGTTTTGCTTTCTACTTAACCATACAACACATTTTGAACCCAAGTAAAAACTACAGCCGCTGGTTGATTTTCTATCATCTATACTTTCTGCCTAGTCTGCATTAGTGTATGCTTATAGTTTTACAGAATCCAAGCAGGATACCACAAACTCATTTCCAGTATCCCTTTGAGGTATCTTAGGATTCTTTTCACTGCCAACACATGTGATTCCTTAGGATCACTTGGAATTTACTGGCGATGCACACAGCTTGCATGATATCAAGCCTTGATGCTGTAAGGTACAGAAGGCTCCCTATCATCTTCCTATATTCTGAAGGGCTTGTACTCCTTCCTTCCTGATCTTTTGTTAACTTACAGCCTACTATCATAAGGGTACTGATAGGTCTACTATCCTCTATGCCAAACTTGTTCAACATCTCTTTGGCATATTTTGTCTAAGAAATAAAAATACCTTATTCACATTGTTTTATTTGTAATCCAAGAAAGTAAGTCATTTCTCCAATCAATGACATCTCAAATTCCTCACTCATCTTTTGTGCAAATTCTTGGCATAGCTTAAAGTGATCCCCTCCAAAAATGATATCATCTACATAGACTATGATTATCAGTTGTCCTTTCTCTGAGTTGAACACATATAGGTTATTATCAACTGTTCCCTTTCTGAAGTTTAACCTTCTCAAATATGTGTCTAGCCTGTTGTACCATGCTCTTGGGGCTTGTTTAAGGCCATACAAGGCTTTCTTCAATTTGCACACGTGTGTCTCATCCTCACTGATTTGTACTCCATTGGGTTGTTCAATATACACTTCTTCTTTTAGGAGCCCATTCAAAAAGGCTAATTTCACATTCATCTGGTAAACTTTATACCTCTTATATGCTATTGAAGTTAAGAACATTCTGATAGTTTTGAACCTTGCTACTAGTGCAAATGTTTCATCAACATCTACTCCTTCATCTGAGTGTAGCCTTTGCAAACCAGCCTAGCCTTGTTCCTCACCACCTTGCCATTTTTATTGTGTTTATTTCTAAACACCCATTTTGTTCCTATAACATTCTTGTTAGTGGGTCTTGGAACCAACTCCTATGTTTCATTCTTCTCAATTTGATCCTGCTCCTCATTGATTACTTTGACCTAGGCTTTGTCTTGTACAAGCTCTTTAATAGATTTAGGTTCAACTTGTAACCTTTTGTCTTTGCTGAGTATCCCACAAAGATGCCTTCATCTGACCTAGCATGGAATTTTCCCATATTTTGCTCCTTGTTCTTCACAAAACATGGGCTACCAAAGATTCTAAGATACTTGGCTGTTGTCTTCTTCCCACTCCATAGCTCATATGGAGTCTTATCAATATTGGGCCTTAGTAAAACTCTATTCAATAGGTGCATAGCTGTAAATATTGCTTTTGTCCAAAATCTTGTGTGAAGCTTGGATTCTTGTAATAAAGTTCTTGCCATTTCAACCACAACTTTATTTTTCCTCTCTACCACCCTATTCAGTTGAGGTGTTGTTGCTGCTACCATCTGATGGTGAATTCCATGCCTCTCAAAATAATCTTCAAAAGCTCCATTTGTGAATTCAATGCCTTGATCTAACCTTAATAATTTGATCTTCTTTCCACTCTCATTTTCAGCCAATCTTCTATATCTCTTAAAGCATTTCAAAACTTTTAACTTGTGTTTAAGGTCCATGATGTAGGTCCTTCTAGAATAATCATCAACAAACAACATGAAGTACCTCTCACCATTTAACCATTTTGTTCTCATTGGCCCACACAAATCAGTATGTATAATGCCAAGCATTGCTTTAGAACTGAACTATTTGGTTTTATACTGCTTTCTGACCTATTTTCCTTTAGAGCATGCTGAGCAGACATACTCCTTCTCTTTCTTGAGGTCTAGAATGTCTTTGATTGCATGAGTAGTGGTCAAATTGCTCATGTTCTTCTGTGTTAAGTGTCCTAGCCTCCTATGTTAGATTTGATTTTCTTCTTCTTTTGTAAGTAAATAGTTGTGTATCTTGTCCTCATCAATCACATATAAATTTCCAGCTATTCTCTTCCTAGCTGCAACAGTATTACCTTCTTTACTCTTTACTTAGCAACATGTTTTTGTCAATATCACTTTATGGTCTTCATTGCATAGTTAGCTGATAGATGCTAGATTATATATGAGTCCATCAATGTGTAAAACGTCTTTTAGTTTTCCTTTTCTAATATTTATTGACCCTTGACCACTGATGTTGAGTGAATCATCATTGCCAAACTTGACTCTGCCTTCTCTTGACTTGTTCAGCTTTGATAATTTACTCTTGTCTCCTGTCATGTGTGAAGTGCATCCACTATCAATGATCCATTGCTTATCCTTGTAATCAGCCTTTAGTACAATTTCAGTTATATTAGCCACCTCCTTTTTAGCTTTATATTCCTTTTCTTGACCTGGCTTAATGATAGCTTTCTCCTTTTTCTTAGTTTTAACTGTACCAATTTCTTTTACTATTCCATTGAGTGCCTTCTCTTGCTTAGGGAGAAGTGTCATGCATCTATTGGCATTATGCCCATCCTACCCGCACCTTTCACATCGTTCCAAGTCTGCCAATATAGCAAACTTGTTTTTTGAAGCCATTGGTTTGGGCTTCCACCAACACTCCTTGTTAGTGTGTCCTTGCTTTTTATAGTATGTGCAAGAACTTACGATAGGTGTTCTCCTCTAAATTTTGTATTGTCTCCCCCTGTATGTAGCATCGTATCTTCTTAAGTTGGAGACATAGACTAGCCTTCTCCACCAGCATTTACTTGCCTTATGACCCTAAACTTCACAATAAAGACAGTAACTTTGAAACTGCCTTTTCTTGGGTCTAATTATAGCTTGTTTTCTTTTGTTTATTACTTGCTATGTAAGCAAGGTTGCTGGCTTCTTTACTTGTGTGGCTTTCATTTCAGCCACCTGTTTCTCCTTCTTCTATTCAGCCATTTCCCTTAGCTGGATGACTTTCTTTTCTTCAATTTTGTTTGCAACCATAGGTTGCTTCTTCAAATCTTCTTTATTTTTAGCCTTTATTTTCCCTAATTGATCACTCTTTTCTTTCTAAGATGTAGCAGCTATGGGTTATTGCTCTTTAACCACATACATCATTTTTGGCCTTGGCTTTGGTTTGATAACTATCTTCTCTTCTTCAGTTATCTTCTCCTAAGTCACAGCCTTCTTTTTCAATTTTTGTGGTAAAGTCTCATTCTTTTTAGGCAGTGCAACATCAGATTGTTGCACTTTCTCTTCATTCTTCTTTTCTCTTGCAGAGCTTGTTTCTCCTATCACTTTAAACTTTTTCAAGTTCTCTTCACTCTTTTTGAGTTGTTGCTAAAGTCTCAGCAACTCTATCTCTATTTCTTCAATTGTTGAAGTCCTTAAGCCAAGCTCTATAGTAAGGTCTTCACATATTTTAATCTGTTCTTCAAATCTTCTCTTCAAGTCAACATGTTTAGCCCTTATTTCATCCTTTTGACTTTTTGCTTCCTCAATCTTTCCTTCAACTTGTTTTATATAGGCCTCAACCTTCTTATGGTTATGCTCCTTCTGATTATCTCCTTTGAAGCTGTTTCTAACACAACTTCAAGATATGGTTCTTCTTCATCAATCTTCTCTTCCTTTTCAAAGGTTGAATTGCCACATCGAGCTGATGCCATAAAGGCATGCTCTGATGAGTCTACATCTTCCTTCTTATCAACTTCTTTTGTCTAGCTCATATAACTCTTGAATAAGCCTCTCTTCTTGTTCTGTGGGTTAGCAGTCTTCTTGTCAGACTTCCTTGACTTGAATGACGGTCTTCTCCATTTTGAATTCTACTTATCATTACCATCCTCATCTTCATCATCAAGTTTCACTGAGAAGCAAAGTGTCCAGTCTGCCCACAACAATAACATGTCAAGGACAACTATCCTTTTCCCTTTTTAGACCCTTTTTTAAATTTTCTTGTGAAGTAAGCCAACACTTCACCTTCACTTTCTTCCTGATCATCGTCATCATCCTCACCAGATGATTCTTCCTCTTCTCTTATCTTCAAGTGTCTCATAGCTTTGAAAGCCGCCTCCTTTGATAGCTTTGATATTGAGGAGCTTTCAGTTGACTTCATTCTTATCTCATATGCAATGAGATTGCACTAGAGATCATACAGAGACATAGAATTGAGATCTCTACTCTCCTCTATGGCTGCCACTTTTGAGGCAAACCTCTCAGGTAAAATTCTCAGAATTTTCTTCACAATAAATAAGTCCTTCTTGTTCTTCCCATGACTTCTAAAATCATTTACAGCATCAATAACCCTGGTGAAGAACTCTTGGACTGTCTCATTTTTCTGCATTCTGAGAGATTCATATCTCTCCTTGAAAACTTGAAGCTTGGCCTCCTTCATTCTACCATCACCTTCATAGACTTTCTGCAATCTACACTATATCTCCTTAGCAAATTTGCAATCCATAACTTTAGCATATTCAACATCTATCAATGCTAAAATGATGACGTTTAAGGCGTTCCTCTAGGGTTAGGTCTTTACCTTCTTTTAGGGGCACAAAACCCTCCTGTACTGATTTCACCACGTTCATACCCATGGTTGCAAATACAACTTGCATTCTCACTCTCCACATATGGTAATTGGTTCCGTTGAAGATTGGAACCTTCTTGCTGTAAGTAGTGCTAGTGCTGGTACTGGCATTCATTTCTTAGTATGCTAAACAAGTCAAAACCTATGAAACCCTTCAAACTAGTACACCAAGCTGTTAAGCTTCAAATTGGAGAACCAATGCTCTGATACCAATTGAAGTTCCCAGCTTCACCCTAGGATCTACTAGTCTATGATACTGAGAGGGGGGTGAATCAGTATCACACCCCTTAAAAAAACCACTAATAATTTAAGCCAAAGTATTCTACTTCTTTAATAGATTAGCTCTCGTTAATATGCAGGTATGTGAACAACTTCAAACTCTTCTCAAAAGCAAACTCTTTCTCAGATTCAACTAAGGTAGATCTATTATTAACTACTAATCACAATAGTCCCCAAAGTTATCTTTTAGACACCTTGCCTATTAGATAGATTGGCTATTCTTGATTAGGTATTCTTTAGGTTATAGGTTTGATGATGTTTTTTAGCTGTGTTCACAACTCAATTCAAAATATAAAATGTAAATTCAAAGTAAGGACACAAGAGATTTATGTGGTTCCATCAATGTGACGTACTCTATGGTGATAGAGTTTCTTTCTCTATCGAGACAATCCACTATGAGAATACCAGTGTGGTATTCCCTATAATTACAATCTAGTTACAATGGATGTTTTAATCTTTTGCTCCTTTCGCTATTACAAATACAAAGCAAATACAATACAAAGAGTGTCACCTGTTGTGTCTACCCTTCTTCTAGTTTGTCTTACCTCTGTTTGATTTGAATAGGCCGCTTCACTATCACTTGGAAGATCACCAAAAGTCTCTTTAACCTCTCTTAAAGAACTCTAGAAATATGTTGAGTTCTCTTAAATGCTACACCGAATTTCTTTTCTAGGTTGTCTCACCCAACTCTTGGTCTCACCATCTCATTGCTTGCATTCACGCTTTAGGTCTACTGTTTCACATCTCATGGCTTGCCTCACACTACTGGTCTGGCATTTCACGTCTTATGGACTACCTTACACTTCTGGTTTGCCGTTTCACGTATCTTGGCCTACACCATGCTTCTAGTTTTGCTGGTTCACGTCTCTCGGCCTGCCTCATGTTTCTTGTCTGGCATTTCACATCACACGTTCTGGTTTGTTGTCTTCTCTTCTGAGTGGTCTCACGGATACCAGGCCTGCTATCTTCTTTTCTAGGTGGTCTCACGGGTGCCAGGTCCGCTGTCTTCTCTTCCAGGTGTATGTTTATGATTTCTTCTCTTGCAGGTGGTGCGTTTCTGGTTTGCTCTCCCGATGGTGTATTTTCTCACTTTTTTTTCTCTTGTTCTACCAGTTTATATACTCCTTTCTATGCAAACCCTAGTAAGGTTTACTAAAACTACGACAAATTTCCTTTCTTGTCCCTCTATGTGACTTCATATTACTGTTCTGTACAAAATTCAGCATTATCCTCCTTAATTTATTTTTCTTGCTCTTTTCTTTCTATTGAAAACTCATCTCTTGAATGCTTGAACGAGCCACTTCTGCTTGCACACTTAAATCTGATTGATAACAATTACAACCCATACAAGGCTGTGGGAACAACAAATAACTTAAGAGGTTGCCAACATATCATGCTATTACTCTTTATGTTCTTAATTTCTTTAACTTTTTTTGTTCAGCTAGGATACATTTGATTATCAAACAAATAAAAAGGAATATATTAATTTAACATGTGAATTAATAAAACTAGGAATTTTTTTTAGAACTTCTAATACAAATGATACATGGAATGAAGACAATTAATAAACTAAATAAGTATTAATTTAATGACATTCATTATTTTTACTTTATATGTTTTATGAGTGTGTGGATTATCTGTGGTGGTTTAACTACAATTCTAATGGGAATTAAAACTAAATCAAAAATTACTTGAGTCATACCTATAACCTAAACTAGGCTAGCTTCACAATTTTAGTATTAACCAATTTCTAACTTTAATTGTTCCTCTTTAAAAGTCAATATTAGAACTTGAATTGGAAATAAGTGAGAACTGAACAAAACTAAAACTAAAACTAATTGATCAGTTTTAAGAAATTAAAAAAAAAAAAGCATAGCAATCATTTATTGCAATTGATATGTTTAATATGTCTTTATATCCATGGAATGTATGAAGAAATTGTAGATATTTTGAATAATTTTAGTGACACTTATTATTTTATATCTTATGTTTATTTTTCAACAATGCATTTATTTTTAATGAAATGAATTGGTGTCATTGCTATTTTAAAATAAAATGAAATTTGTGATGAAGAGCAAGAACTTATTAAGATCATTAAGGCTAAATGGTAATGTTATTTGGAGATAATTTTAAATGTTTACCTAATTACTATTGTTTTTATCCTTGCATTAGACTACAAATTTTATAATTGTAATTTAGCTACTTGTTATGAGTGTATGAATCCAAAATAAATTGCTTATGTTAGTGCATTAATTAGTAAAGCCAATTAATTGATTTTAGAATTATATAAGGATGATTGTTTGCTATATGCTTATTTTATTTCTCAACAACAAGCTAAACATACTAATTATGTTGGAGAATTTATTAAAATTAGCTAAGGTGAGCAAATATTACTCTAAATAAAAAAAGGGTTAAAGGGTATGGATCAGTTTGGATTGAAGGAACTTAAACTTGACATATAGGAAACAAAGAAAGGTTAAGAAAGGCTATATTGTAAGTGTTGTTCCCACAGCCTTGTATGAGTTGTAATTATTGTTAACAGATTTAAGTGTGCAAGCAAAAGTGGCTCATAACCTTGCGCAGGATAAGACTAGCATGTCAAATAACCTCGTAAAGTGATCTCCTTGGAGTGAAATTGTAGAAGGAGTGTAGCATTACTTAAGTCTTAGTGTGACAGTGTGACAAGGTGGTAACTGTTCATGGGCAATCCTGGCCGTTCATTCAAGCAGTCAAGGAATGAGATTTCAGTAGAAAGAAAAGAGCAAGAAAAATAAATTAAGAAGGAGGATAATGCTGAATTTTCAATGCAACAGTAATATGAAGCCACATGAAGGGGCAAGAAAGGAAATTCGCCACAGCTATAATAAGTCCTACTAGGGATTTCATAGAAGGGAGTATATAAACCAAGACTTATCTCTTGTGGGACAACCACCATAAGATAGTGAGACCTGGAGAACGTGAGACGTGAGAGCAAACTAGAAAGAGAGGACGTAAGACTTGGAGAAGGTGAGATGTTAGATCAGACCAGACTTGGAAACCAGACCAGGTGAGACCTGGAAACATGAAACCAGGTGAGACCTGGAAACATGAAACCAGGTGAGACCAAGTGAGACTTGGAGACGTGAGACTAGGTGAGACCTGGAAACATGAGACCAAGTGAAACTAGACCAAAACAATGAGACCAGGTGAGACCAGAAAACCTAAGACCAAGTGAGACCTGGAAACCTAGCACCAAGTGAGATTAGGTGAGACCTCAAAAAGTAAGACCAGGTGAGACCCAACCAGAGAAGACATGAGTCCTAGAAAAGGTGAGACCGTGAGACCAAAAAATGGGTGAGACCGTGAGATGGGGAGACAGTGAGATGGGTGAGATCATGAGACGATGAGACTAGCAGTTTTGTGAGACAACTAAGAGAAGAAGTTCAGTGAAGCATTTGAGCGAACTTAACTTATTTTTAGATTTCTTTAAGAAAGGTTAGAGAGTATTTTGGTGATCTTTCAAGTGATAGTGAAGCAACCTATTCAAGTCAAATAGAGGCAAGACAAGCTAGAAGAAGGGTAAACACAACAGGTGACACTCTTTGTATTGTACTTGCTTTGTATTTGCAATAGTGAAAGGAACAAAAGATTAAGACATTCATTGTAACTACATTGCAATCATAGGGAATATCATATTGGTATTCTCAAACATAATGGATTGTCTCAATAGAGGAAGAAACTTTACCACCGTGGAGTACATCACATTGACGGAATCACGTAAATCTCTTGTGTCCTTACTTTGAATTTACTTTATGTGTTTTGAATTGAGTTGTGAACATAGCTAAAGAATCATCAAACCCATAACCTAAAGAAGACCTAATCAAGAACAGCCAATTTATCTAATAGGCAATGTGTCTAAAAGGTAACTTTGAGGACTATTGTGATTAGTAAGTAATAATAGATCTGCCTTAGTTGAATCTAAAAAACAATTTGCTTTTAAGAAGAGTTTGAAGTTGTTCGCATACCTACATATTGTCTAGAGTTAAAGTATTAAAGAAGTAGAATACTTTGGCTTAAATTATCAGAGTTTTTTTTTAAAAGGTGTGATACTGATTCACCCCCCCTCTCAGTATCATAGACTAGTAGATCCTAGGATGAAGTTGGGAACTTCAATTGGTATTAGAGCACAGGTTCAATAGTTTGAAGTTTAACACCTTGGTGTACTAGTTTGAAGGGTTTCAAAAGTTTTAACTTGTTCAGCATACTGAGAAATGGATGCTAGTACCAGCACCAGCACTACTTACACCAAGGAGGTTCCAATCTTCAATGGAACCAACTACCATATATGGAGAGTGAGAATGTAGGTGGTATTTGCAACCACATGGTGAAATTTGTACAGGAGGGTTTTGTGCCCCAAGAAAAAGGTAAAAATCCAACCCTGGAGGAATTAAGGCAGTTTGAGATAAATGGGAAGACATCAAACGTTATCATTTTAGCATTGACAGATGTTAAATATGCTAAAGTTATGGACTACAAATCTGATAAGGAGATATGGGATAGATTGCAGAAAGTCTATGAAGGTGATAACATAATGAATGAGGCCAAGCTTTAAGTTTTCAAGGAGAGATATGAATCTCTTAGAATGTAGAAAAATAAGACAATCCAAGAGTTCTTCACCAGGGTTATTGATGCTGTAAACAATGTTAGAAGTTATGGGAAGAATAAGAAGGACTTATCTATTGTGAAGAAAATTATGAGAATTCTGCCTGAGACATTTGCCTCAAAGGTGACAGCCATAGAGGAGAGTAAAGATCTCAATTCTATGTCTCTGCATGATCTCCAGTGCAATCTTATTACATATGAGATAAGAATAAAGTCACTGAAAGCTCCTCAACATCAAAGCTATCAAAGGAGGCAGCTTTCAAAGATATGAGACACTTGAAGATAAGAGAAGAGGAAAAATCATCTAGTGAAGATGATGATGATGATAAGGAAGAAAATGAAGGTGAGGTGTTGGCTTACTTCACAAGGAAATTCAAAAATGGGTCTAAAAAGGAAAAAGGACAGTTATCCTTGAGATGTTATTATTGTGGGCTGACTAAACACTTTGCTTCTCAGTGCAAAGTGAAACTTGATGATGAAGATGAGGATGGTGATGATGAGTAGAATTCAAAATGGAGAAGACCATCATTCAAGTCAAGGAAGTCCAGTAAGAAGACTGCCAACTTGTAGAAGAAGAAGAGAGGCTCATTCAAGAGATATGTGAGCCAGACAAAAGAAGCCAATGAGGAGGAAGATGTAGACTCATCAGATGAGCATGCCTTTATGGTATTAGCTCAATGTGGTAGTTCAACCTTTGAAGAGGAAGAGGAGATTGATGAAGAAGAAATAGATCTTGAAACTGAGTTAGAAGCAGCTTCAAAGGAGATAATCAAAAGGGGCAAAACCATAAGAAGTTTGGAGGCATACATAAAACAAGTTGAAACAAAGATTAAGGAAGTGGAAAGTCAAAAAGATGAAATAAGGGCTAAACATTTTGACTTGAAGAGAAGATTTAAAGAACAGATCAAAATATGTGAAGATCTTACAATGGAGCTTGCCTCAAGGACTTCAAGAATTGAAGAAATTGAGATAGAGTTACTGAGACTCTAGCAACAACTCAAAAGAGAGTGAAGAGAACTTGTAGACGCTTGAAGTGGTAAGAGAAACAAGCTCTGCAAAAGAAAAGAAGAATGGAGAGAAAGTGCAACAATTTGATGCTCCACTGCCTAAAGAGAATGAGACTTTGCCACAGAAGTTGAAAGAGAAGGCTGTGGCTCAAGAGAAGATAACTGAAGAAGAGAAGACAATTATCAAACCAAAGTTAGGGCCAAAAATGATGTATGTGGTTATAGAGTAGCAGCTAAGAACAATGAAGGCTGAAAATAAAGAAGATTTAAAGAAGCAACCTAGGGTTGCAAACAAAAATGAAGAAAGGAAAGTCAGCCAACCAAGTGCAATGGTTGAACAAAAGATGGAGAAGAAGGTAGCTAAAATGAAAGCCACACAAGCAAAGAAACTAGCAACTATACCCATATAGCAAGTAATGAGCAAAAGGAAACAAGCTGTGATTAGACCCAAGAAGAGGCAGTTTCAAGGTCACTGCTTTTATTGTGGAGTTAACGGTCATAAGGCAAGTAAATGCTGGTGGAGAAGGCTAGTATATGTCTCTAACTTGAGAAGATATAATTCTACATACAGGGGGAGACAATACAAAATTCAGTGGAGAACACCTGTCATGAGTTCTTGCACATATTATAAAAAGCAAGGACACACTGATAAGGATTGTTCATAGAAGCCCAAACAAGTCGTTTCAAAGAACAAGTTTGCTATATTGGCAGACTTGGAATAGTTTGAAAGGTGCGGGCAGGATGCCCATAATGCCAAGAGATGCATGACACTTCTTCCTAAGCAAGAGAAGGCACTCAAATGCACAATAAAACCAATTGGTACAGTCAAAGCTGAGAAAAAGGAGAAAGCTATCTTCAAGCCAATTCAAAAGAAGGAATATAAAGCTAAAAAGGAGGAGGCTAATACAGTTGAAATTACACTAAAGACTAACTACAAGGATAAGCAGTGGATCCTTGATAGTGGATGCACTTCACACATGACAGGAGACAAGAGTAAATTATCAAAGTTGAACACATCAAAAGAAGGCAGAGTCAAGTTTGGTAATGATGATTCACTCAACATCAATGGTGAAGGGTTAGTAAATATTGGAAAAGGAAAGCTAAAAGATGTTCTGCACATTAAAGGACTCAAATATAATCTAGCATCTGTCAACCAATTATGCAATGAAGACCATAAAGTGATATTCACAAAAATAAGTTGCCAAGTAAAGAGTAAAGAAGGCAATACTGTTCCACCTGGGAAGAGAACAGCTGGAAATTTTTATACGATTGATGAGGATAAGATAAACAGTTGTTTACTTACAAAAGAAGAAGAAAATCAACTCTGGCATCAAAGGCTGGAACACTTAACACAAAAGAACATGAGGAAGTTGACCACTACTCATGCAATCAGAGACATTCCATACCTCAAGAGAGAGAGGGAGTATGTTTGCTTAACATGCTCTAAAGGAAAACAGGTCAAAAAGCAGTATAAGACCAAAGAGTTTAGTTCTAAAGTAATGCTTGACATTGTATGACATTGTTTGTTGATGATTATTCCAAAAGAACCTACATCATGCGCCTCAAACACAAATCAGAAGTCTTGAAATGCTTCAAGAGATACAAAAGGTTGGCTGAAAATGAGAGTGGAAAGAAGATCAAAATATTGAGGTCAAATCAAGACACTAAATTCACAAATGAAACTTTTCAGGATTACCTTGAAAAGCATGGAATTCACCATCAGATGGAGCAGCAAGAACACCTTAACTGAATGAGGTTGTAAAGAGGAAAAATAGAGCTATGGTTGAAATGGTAAGAACTTTACTACTTGAATCCAAGCTTTATATAATATTTTGGACAAAAGCAACATTTACAACTGTGCACCTACTGAACAAAGTTTTACTAAGGTCCAATACTAATAAGACTCCATATAAGCTATAATGTGGGAAGGAGACAACAGCCAAGTATCTTAAAATCTTTGGTAGCTCTGTTTTGTGAAGAACAAGGAGCAAAACTTGGGAAAATTCCATGTAAATGTCAGATGAAGGCATCTTTGTGGGATACTTAGCAAAGACAAAAGGTTACAAAGTTTTTTGCATAAACTGGGAAATGTAGTCACTTCCAATGATGTGAGAATAGATGAAAACTGGAAAATAATGCATAATGGAGAAGTTGAGGACAAATAAGAAGACGACTTCAAGATAGATGAAGAATCAGACCATCATGAAGAAGAGGGAAAAGAAGTAAGTTCAAACTCAGAGAAAAGTGAGTCTGAAGATAAAGAAAGAGATTTTCTTGCAACTAAGACTATACAAGAGAGAAAGACAAAGAAAATATGGATTAGTGCTCATCAAGGAAATCAAATCATAGGTGACCTAAAAGTAGGAGTTACAACGAGAAGAAGAATTGTGGGAGCTATTACATTACTCTTACAAGTTGAACCTAAATCTGTTGAAGAGGCTATATAAGACAAAGCCTAAGTCAAACCTATCAATGAGGAGCTGGATCAAATCGAGAAGAATAAGACATAGGAGTTGGTTCCAAGACCCACTAACAAGAATGTCATAAGAACAAAATGGGTGTTTAGAAATAAACACAATGAGGATGGCAAGATGGTAAGGAATAAGGCTAAGCTAGTTTGCAAAGGCTACACTCAGATAGAAGGAGTAAATGTTAATGAAACTTTTGCACCAGTAGCAAGGTTGGAAGCTATCAGAATATTCTTAGCTTTGGCAACACATAAGAGGTATAAAGTTTACTAGATGGATGTGAAATCAGCCTTTTTGAATGGACTTATAAAAGAAGAAGTATATATTGAACAACCTGATGGAGTACAAATCAGTGAGGATGAGACAATGTAAGCTGAAGAAAGCCTTGTATGGCCTAAAACAAGCACCAAGAGCATGGTACAATAGGCTAGATACCTATTTGAGAAGATTGAACTTTAGAAGAGGAACAATTGATAATAACCTATATGTGTCCAACTCAAAGAAAGGCTAGCTGATAACCATAGTATATGTAGATGACATCATCTTTGGAGGGGATCACTCTGAGCTATGCCAAGAATTTGCACAGGAGATGAGTGAGGAATTTGAGATGTCATTGATTGGAGAAATGAATTACTTTCTTGGATTACAAGTAAAATAATGTGAAGAAGGTATTTTTATTTCTCAGACAAAATATGCCAAAGAGATGCTGAAAAAGTTTGGCATGGAGAATAGTAGACCTGTCAATACCCCTATAACAAAAGATCATGAAGGAAGGTGTATAAGCCCCACGGAATACAGGAAGACATAGGGAGCCTTCTGTACCTTATAGCATCAAGGCCTGATTTCATGCAAGCTCTGTGCATTGCCAGCAAATTCTAAGCTGATCTTAAGGAATCTCATATGTTGGCAATGAAAAGAATCCTAAGATACCTCAACGGGACACTAGAAATGGGTTTGTGGTATCCTGCTATAGATTCTATAAAACTACGAGCATACATTGATGCAGACTAGGCAAGAAGTACAGATGATAGAAAATCAACCAGTAGCTGCACTTCTACTTGGGTTCAAAATGTGTTGCATGGTTAAATAAAAACCAAAACAATGTTACTTTAAGCACAGTTGAGGCTAAGTATATGGCTGCTTATGCAGCATGTACTCAGGTGATATGGATGCAAAGACAATTGGAAGATTTGGGTGTTATAGTGAAGTTACTAGTGAATGTACTTTATGATAATCAAAGTGCAATTGATCTCAGTAAGAATCTAGTTCAACATTCAAGGAGCAAGCATATTGACATTCGGTATCACTTTATCAAGGATCAAGTGGAACAAGGTGCAATTCAGTTGGAGTATGTTGGCACTAAAGATCAAATTTCAGATATTCTAACTAAACCTTTGTCCACAGAGCTATTTGAAAAGTACAAAATGAGTCTGTCTATGCAAATGCCTTCTTAAGCCTGAAGTTCAAGTGAATCCTCTATCTCTACGTTATAGGTTTTTCAAATTTGTAATTGGTTGGCAAAACAAGAGAGAAGCAACAGTGTAGGGGGAACTGTTAAAGAAGGGAGAGTGCATGTTTAGGGGGAGTTATAATCCATCTGCTTTTGGATTATTACTCTATGAAGGACTCTACATAATAGCTTTTATTATGAGTGTTACCAACAATTACAAAAGGGGAGATTGTTGTTCCCACAGCCTTATATGGATTGTAATTGTTGTCAACCAGATTTAAGTGTACAAGCAAAAATGGCTTATAACCTTGTACAGGATAAGACTAGCATGTCAAATAACTTCGTAAAGTGATCTCCTTGGAGTGAACTTGTAGAGGGAGTGTAGCATTGCTTAAGTCTTAGTGTGACAGTGTGACAAGATGGTAAATGTTCATAGGCAATCCTGGCCGTTCATTCAAGTAGTCAAGGAATGAGATTTCAGTAGAAAGAAAAGAGTATGAAAAATAAATTAAGAAGGAGGATAATGTTGAATTTTGAATGGAACAATAATATGAAACCACATAGAGGGGCAAGAAAGGAAATTTGCCACAGCTATAGTAAGCCCTACTAGGGCTTTCATAGAAGGGAGTATATAAACCAAGACTTATCTCTTATAGGGCAACCACTATAAGATAGTGAGACCTAGAAAATGTAAGATGTGAGAGCAAACCAGAAAGAGAGGATGTGAGACTTGGAGAAGGTGAGACGTTAAAGCAGACCAGACCTGGAAACTAGACCAGGTAAGACCTTGAAACGTGAGACCAGGTGAGACCAAACCAGAATGGTGAGACCAGGTGAGACCAAACCAGAATGGTGAGACCAGGTGAGACTTAGAGACATAAGACCAGGCCAAATTGGTGAGACTAGGTGAGACCTGGAAACGTGAGACCAAGTGAGAGCAGACCAGAATGGTAAGACCAGGTAAGACCAGACCAAAATGGTGAGACCAGTTGAGACCTGGAAATGTAAGACTAGGTGAGACCAAACCAGAATGGTGAAACCAGGTGAGACCTGGAAACATGAGACCAGGTGAGACCGAACTAGAGAAGACATGAGACCTAGAGAAGGTGAAATGTAAGACCAGACCAGGTAAAACGGTAAGACCAGGAAACGACTGAGACTGGAAGATGGGAGACGGTGAGAATAGGAGACGAGTGAGACCATGAGACGATGAGACTAGGAGTTGTGTGAGACAACCAAGAGCAAAAAGTTCAGTGAAGCATTTGAGACAACTCAACATATTTTTAGATTTCTTGAAGAAAGGTTAGAGAGTGTTTTGGTGATCTTTTAAGCAATAGTGAAGCAGCCTATTCAAATCAAACAGAGGCAAGACAAGTTAGAAGAAGGGTAGGCACAGCAGGTAACACTCTATATATTGTACTTGCTTTGTATTTGCAATAGTGACAGGGGGAAAAGATTAAGACATCCATTGTAACTACATTGTAGTCATAGGGAATACCACACTAGTATTCTTAAGCATAGTAGATTGTCTTGGTAGAGGAAGAAACTCTACCACCATGGAGTACGTCACATTGACTAAACTACGTAAATCTCTTGTGTCCTTGCTTTGAATTTACATTTTGTGTTTTGAATTGAGTTGTGAACACAACTAAAGAATCATCAAACCCATAACCTAAAGAAAACCTAATCAAGAATAATCAATCTATCTAATAGGTAAGGTGTCTGAAAGGTAACTTTGGGGACTATTGTGATTAGTAGGTAACAATAAATTTACCTTAGTTGAATCTGAGAAAGATTTCACTTTTGAGAAGAGTTTGAAGTTGTTCACATACTTGCATATTGATGAGAGCTAAAGTATTAAAGAAGTAGAATACTTTGACTTAAATTATCAAAGTTTTTTTAAAGGGGTGTGATACTGATTCACCCCCCTTCTCAGTATCACAGACTAGTAGATCCTAGGGTGAAGTTGGGAACTTCATTAAGTCTAGCATTAGCACTCTAAAACTTAATTAGATGTTGCCCATAAAGTTAGGCATAATGAGTAAATATAAAGAGAGTCTTGTCTCTGCTTACCCTTAAGTGTTGGAAGATCCTAGTATTTACAAGGATTGTAAAAGGAAAAATTAGTGATTTCTAACAATAATGTAATTGCTTAATTGATCTAAACTTATTTAAGAGGGTGTACTCTACTTTTTTTTGGTACTTAAGTACTAATTGTGTAAATTGATTATAGCAAATAGAGTGTTCAATTTGAATAAATTAGGTTGAAAAAGACTTATGAAAATATATAAAGACTAAGGAAGGCAATATTGGGAATTCAACATTAGAATTGCAAAATTTTAATAAGATGTTACCATTAGAGATAAGGGTGAAAAGTAAATGCAAAAAGGTTGAAAAAGTATGCATGTGTAACCTTAAAGTACTCAATTCATTAAAAGAAATGGGTAATATATAGGTTTGAGAGGATCTATGGTTCATGACAGTCATATAAATAATGAAGTGACTTAAACTTGTTTAATACATGTACGATTATGCTAGGTATTTGAGTGCTAAGAATTTCACAACCATTAGGTATAGTATTAGTGCCTTAAGCTCAGTGGCTTAAGAATGTAAGTAAATTATGGGCACCTTATACCAATTCTTGTAAGAGGATTGCAGTCAACTCCCAATTGAGCAAGGTGTATGAAGAACATGTGTATTATAGCACATTATGGGAGGCTAAGGCATTGGCATCAAGGGAGAAAGATGTTTAGGTTATTGGTTTGTGTATTTAGGTAAGTTAGTGATGTGGTAGCATGCATTGGAGACACACATTATGTTGTTAGCTACTAAGTGATTACTTAAACATATTAATGTCTCCTTCTACTAGATGACCAAATTCCTTAATGCTCTTTAAGGGGTAGTGCATGTCTTTTACAAAAGTTTGAGTAGCCAAGAGGGTTGTAGTAAGTGACAAACATATGCTCTAAGGATTGTCTATGAGACCAATAAATTGTTGTGTAAGGGCTTTAAGCCTAAGCTAATGATAAATAGTTTGATTGTAAGATAGCCATAAGGCAAGAGCTTAGGGTGTGGAACAGGTAAGATTATACCCCATACACCACAAAAATAAGGTATCATGATTATTAACCTCCATTAAAACATAGGAGTATGTGTTGGTTAGAGAAATGGCAAGTAAGCTAGAGCCTTATGGCTAGCCTACAATCAAATGTATTGGCATGAACTTATTAAAAGAAGGAGAACATAGTCCACCAAAGAGAGAAACTGATCAAGGTCCTTATGAAGAGTCAAACCCTTTTAAGTACAATTGCAAGTTCCTAGAAGAGAGTGGTTGAGTGCTCCTAAAAGTGGGGATTTCCACTAAGCATGATTGGCTTAATAACCAAGTCATGCACATTCTTATATTGTTGCAGGTGCCAAATACCAACTTTCTCTATCTCTTTCTATAGATCTGTACACACACACACATAATGGTAGCCAAGGTTTCATATGAAATGGTGAAGAGAAACACTTATGTGTGAGGTCTTAGTAAATATTTTGTATTTTTAGAAAGTAATGAAGGTTGGAAAATGATTGAAAAGAAGGAAAACCCTTGGAGTAAATAATAAAGGAATACAATGATAATGACTATTGTTAATCCTTTGTGTTAAACAAATTTGGTCCTTTTGTTTTTATTGAATGCTAGAAATTATGCATTGATAACAATTGGTCTGTTTGTTGAATGAAGAAAAATAGGTCCTTTTTTATGACTATAACCAATGGTATTATACTACTTCTACACTATACATTACTTTTTGCAAAATCACATAACAAATTTACCCAAGATATCATTCCATGTCAAGTTAACAACACCGGTATTAATAGAAAGCACTAGTACATTTAATAGTATAATCTTATTACCACTACAATGAGCCTTTAAAATAGGAACATCACCAACTTTTGATTTTAGCAAAATCAATTTAGCAACCAAAAGGATTGATGTCACTTTACAATTTAATAAAATGAATGAATAGTAAAACCTCTCAAATAACACTATGTTTTTTCTCATTTAGCTATTAGTAAAGACTTTCAAAGTTAGCAACAACACCAAAAGGTTAGTTGTCACAACAACCACAAAATAAAAGCATCACAATCCCTTTATGCTTCACACCCTTCCACTTTCTGTGATGCTCACCTTTCTTAATAATCCATGACTGATTTGTTGTAATCACTCACATATAGGTGGATTTATCTAAAGGAAAATTTCACAACCCAAGCTTGCTATAAAAGGTTAGAGAAGAATGACGAACTACCTTAATCACTAGGAAACCTATACATTAATCATGACCAAATGTTACCTTTAATTTTTCAAAAGCAATAAATCATCTCTTTGTGTTCAAATTAGTCCAAGACATATGCATCTTAGCTTCCCTCTAATAATGACATAAAATCCATTACTTTTTTTCCTTATTTTTGGAAAATTCTATAAAAAAAGAGGTGTTTGTCAAAGAAAAGTGATAAGGACCTTTTTGGATCTTACACTGAGAGGTGGAAAGAGTGAATTATTGTGAGATACTTTCTTTTTACAAATTTGTTTAGATTAAACCTTTATGACCTGTTAAAGTCGTTGATCCAAATTTATCTTACTTTTTTTATGTGAGAACAATTGTATGAATATCAAGTAAGCACAAGCACTCAAGAACACACAGGATTTTTACATGGTTCATCCACAATATGTGAGCTACATCCATGATGTGATAGGATCACTCCTAGATCACAAGTTCCACTTTTGTTATCAAGGAATACAATTGATGTTGTAGAAGCATCTCTCTTTTACTACCATGGAAGGATCACTCCTTAACCACTTACAATGACCTCTTGATCACCCCAAGGGCTTCCCACCCTTTTTTAAGAAGTATAAAAAAAGATTATGACAAAAGCTCCCTTAAGAAAGATCTCTCTATATGCACAGGTAGTTGTTGTAGAAAACGGATCTTCTCTTTTCTTTTTGCTGTTTTCTCCTCTACATTGTTGGTCTCTGCCCTCTCTTTGCCAGTTTCACAGCTTTCTCTTTATTGTGCTCACTGCTTTCTCTCTATTGGTCTCAACTCACTACCTTTGTTTGGTTTCTCTCCTACCTTTATTGGGTTTCTCTCCTATCTTTACAGGTTCTTTCCCTTTACTACTAGTTTTCTCCTCTGCTATTGGTACTCTTCTGTCTGTAAGTTCTCTCCTCTACTACCAACTTTCTCCTGTCTCTGTAGGTTCTACCCTCTACCAGTTCTACTCAAGCTTTTTGCTATTGTCTCTCTTTTCTTTCTACTACTGCCTCTTTTTTTTTTCTCCCATTGCCTCTCTTTTCTTTACTGTCACTTACCCTATTTGCTATGCTCTTTGTAGGTGTTTTGCCCTCTCTCTATTGTATTTTTCTCTTAGGAGCTACATAAGTATTTATAAGCCTTGAGTTTAGGGTTGTCCCATCATACAAACTCCGATTATATGTAAATGGAACCCAACACATATGTTGGTATAGGATCGTTCTAACAAAGGTTTAGGGATTTGAAGTTCTAACCCAATGATTATAAACAACCAAGAACCAAAACTATAGGATTTAGACGCCACTCCTAACGACAACAACGTTGAAGAAGATAAGTCTATTGAACCAATACACTCAAGTATGAAAGTTCAAAATTAGTTCTTAAAGAATAAGAGAAATAACTCATACACTCATGAAAATAGGTCTGCTCCCTCTAGCCACCCTTCTTGCCCTTTTTATATGCTAACCCCCAAAACCCTAGCTAATAAGATGGGCTTATTAAGGAAATTCGTCCAACCCATTAAATAATAATAAAAACCCATGAAAATAACCCATGAAGATGCTGAAATTCGTTCAACCCATTACATAACAATATGACCCATGAAAATAATCCATTTAAATGCCCAAACATGGGCTCCCAAATCCAACTTCCTTCCCAAGCCCATGGTTCCCAAATTCCTCTATAGATGACACATTTGCAAGCCCTAATGAAGCCTCCATCATCCTTAACTTGTACCTAGCAACTTCCTAATAGTAAATGTTGCACAACAAGTTGTTGAGAGCTTCCTTTATTTTCTTTGACCTTGCCCTTGTCATTGGTCCTCCAAGGTTTTGCAAAGCTTTAACTCCCTTGTTGATTTGAGCTGGTACAATATGGCTTCCATCATTCCCATCATCAACGGTCAGTATTGATTCCTTAAATTTATGGTCAATGGTCAATATTGACTCTTTGAATTTAAGGTCAATGGTCAGCATTGACTGCTTGAATTTAAGGTCAACAATCAATACTAACACACCTAGTAAATGACTTATAGTGCCACTGCTAAACATAATGCCAAAGGTAGCAACTAATGCTTTCTTTACAACCAAAACACCATTAGTAATTTCAATCAACTCATCATTTTTGGCAACACAAAGTGGGGCTCACAGCATCTTGATTTCGACCCAGTTTTTTTCCTTATTCTTGTCATATTCCACCAAATTTTTCTTCCTTAAGCTTTGAATAAATTAATTGCCAACACATTTTGTAAATGCAACAAACACATCTCAAAAGACATATATATGAGATGCTGTTGACAACAAATCTAACATTAGCCATCAAAGATGGACTCAACAATCTCTCCCATTGGATTTGTTGGCAACACATTAAATCCTAAAATCAGCAATTAAGTACAAGCAGCAACTTTTTAACATTTTCAGCTCCCCCTAAGACATGCATCTACCTTTTTTCTTGTGGACATGATACCAATTAGAACCAACCTCAATTTTTAACTCCCCCTTTACAATTTTTACTTCTCCCTCTTTGCAATTTATCCCTTTTAATTTGATTTTTCCCTTTGGATTTATCAATCTACTTCCCCTTTTGATCAGTTCTTTATGGATTTATGCAGAATATCTCCCCTTTTGACAACAAATCCAAAGAATAATAAAAGAGGGAAAGGAAGGGGGGTTTGAGGCATACATCAGCCTCTAGGGGGTGGTTGAACACATAAAGTCAGTCTATTTTGTCCAAGATGTCCCAATCTCTTATGTCATAATAAATTCCCATCTTTGCTACTCATATAGCATGTGTTTTTGCTGTTAGAAACTTAATATAAGTTTCCATTTTCTCCCTTTGTAAGAACAACACCATTGCTTTTTTTTTTTCACCGTGCAGCCACTTTTGCTGAAAGTAATTTTATACCCATCATCACAAAGTTGGCTAATACTGATTAGATTATATTTTAGCTCTTCAACATAAAGCACTTCTTCTAGTTTTAACTTTTTTACACCAATTTTAGTAGCACCAACACCTTTAATCTTTAAAGTACCATCATTGCCAAATGTGATTAACCCTCAATTATATTTTTCTACTTCCTTTAACATTTTGGAGTCTCATGTGATGTGTGAAGAGTAGTCATTATCAAGGATCCATGTTTTTTTTTTTCTTGGAAGGTTTTAAGGCAACTTCCACAACTATTGCCGTTTACCTTCTTCTTCGGTCAAATGTTGGAACATATATAAGTGTTCTCCTTTTTATTCTTTGACTTGGTAGCAATGTCGCAATGTTAAGCATTCCTTAACAAGATGTTCAGCTTTTTCACATCTTTTACAAATTTCTTGCAATATATCAAATATATTTCTTAGTGAAATTTGACTTTTTTCACTTGAAGCTATCTCTTTTCTTAATAAAGTCTCCCCTTAAACTCTTGCCTCATATTTCTCTTTATTATTAGTCCATTACTTCAACACACACTAGTTTTATGCCCATACTTGCTACAACACCAGTATAATTTTTCAAATCTGAATTTTCTTCTTTCAACAAGTTCATTTTCCCTATCTTTAGCATTATAATTATTTCTCACACCTTTAGCTACCTAATTTTTAGGTATAGCCACCTTTTTTTTTGTCTTTGACAACCTGTCTCCTTTGGATATGAGCTTTCTTCACATCTTTCTAAACCTATTTTTAGGTTTGGTTGGTTTCTCTTCTTCTTAACATTAGCTTTTTTCAATTTTATCTTTTCTTTATTTTAGCTTTTAGGCATAAATGTAATTTTCTTCTTTTCTTCCACCCTTTCATTTGGCTTATCAATATATCTAAGTCCTTTCTTCCTTATGAAATAAGGTCATTGTTTGCTTAGACACTTATCCAACTTTTTGGTAGGATCATCCTTGATAACATTTGTTGAAAAGGACTCTCATCTCACTTCCACAGCCTATATAAAACTCTCTTCATACTTCTTGAATTCATATCCAGCCTTGTGGAGTTTGGATGGCAAAATTATCACTTCTTCCTTTTGTGCAAACACCTTAGCATCAAGATCTTCGTGTATTTTGCCTTGCTCTACTTCAAGTACAGTTAGCTCCTTAATTCTTTTTAAGTACTCCTTCTTTTTTGCTTCAAAATCCTTTTCTTTCACTTGGAGATTAGATTTATCAATATCAAAATTTTTATTCAACTTCTTAAGATTCTTTACCTCCTTTTCTAACTTGTTATTTTTGTGCAAATAAGCTCTCAATTCATTTTCAAGTTATTGCACCATCTCTTTCTCTTCCCCTTCAGCTAATTCCATATCACTTAAGGATTCTTATTCATCATTTACCTACGCAACTAGCATACTTTCTACAACATCATCATCAAAATCATCAACTTCTTCTTCAAAATCTTCTTCATTAAGCTTGCTCAAGAATTTCTTCTTTTAGATATAAAGAGTTCCTTTTTCCCTTTGGTACTTGAATTTCTAACTTTAGAATAGCTTGATTTATTTGTTCTCCTCTTTAGGGCTGACTCATCATTATCACCACCATTTGCATCTTTTCTCTTTCGGCACTTCATTGCAAAGTGCCTAATGTCTCCAAAACTAAAACACTTTATGGATAATTTTCCTTTATGTTTCCTTTTTCCTTTACTCATATTTTTGGTGATGTATGTCATGACTTTATCAAATCTAGCATCACCATCTTCTGATTTAGAGCTGTTGTTAGATTCTTCTTCTTGTTCTTTAATCTTTAATTTCTTTATAACCTTAAAGGTTAACTCTTTCTCTGCCTTAGGCTTCTTTTCCTTCTTCATTGGTGTTATTTTCATTTCATAAACCACCAATATGCTGTGTAAACCATCCAAAGGTAGGTTATCCAAATCTCTATCTTCTATAAAGGAAACTTTGGCATTACAAGCTTTTAATAAGGTTCTAAGTATCCTCCTTACCATAGTAGCATTATTGATCTCCTTTCCATAGCCTCTAATAAAGCATACAATTTCATTTACTCTTGTAAAGAAGACATCCACAGATTAATCATTCAATATCTTTATATCTTTAAATCTACTCCTTTAAATTTGCAACCTTGTCTCCTTCATAAATATTCTTTAATTTGTTCAAATTTTGTTTGGTTATGTTACGCCCTATTACTTTGGTGAATTCTTTGTCTGATAAGGAGGCAAATAAGGCATTTTTAGCCTTTCCATCATACTCTAAATTCTTCTTATTAGTAGGCATCAGAGCAGCACCTTTAGTAGCAAGAGTGCAGCCACTGACAATAGATTCAAACACATCTAGACCAAGTGATAGCAGATATAGGGGCATTTTATTCTTCCACAATTGATAATTTTGTCCATCAAACGTGGGATTAGCCTTACTATTAACACTATTTGTACTCTTAATGATATTAATCAGTAGTAGATGTAAAGCTTTATAGCAGTAACAAATAATTTTAGATCTCAGTAGAATGGATCAATATAGGAAACCAATGCTCTATTACCAATTAATAAGGACCTTCTTGGGTTTCACATTGAGAGGGGAAGAGGGTGAATCAATATGAGATGCTTGCTTTTTACAAATATGTCTAGATCAAACCTCTGTGACCGATTAAAGTCAATGATCCAATTTTATCTGTATGAATATGAAGCAAGCACAAGCATATAAGAACACACAAAATTTTTATGTGGTTCACCCCATAATATGTGAGTTACATCTATGGTATGATAGGATCACTCCTAGATCATAGGTTCCACTTTTGCTATCAAAGGATACAACTAATGTTTTGGAAGGATTTCTCTTTAACTACTATGGAATGATCACTCCTTAATTACCTATAATGATCTCTCAATCACCCTAAGGGTTTGCCACCCTTTTTTAAGAAGTATAGAAAACGATTATGATAAAAACCCCACTGAGAAAGATTTCTCCATTTGCACAGGTTACTATTATAAAAAAACTAATCTTCTCTTTTCCTTTTACTATTCTCTCCTCTATATTACTAGTCTCTGCTATCTATTTTCCAATTTCATAGCTTTCTTTTTGTCGTGCTCATTGCTCTTTATCTAGTGATCTCAACTCTCTACTTCTATTGGGTTTCTCTCCTGCTGTTACTAGGTTTCTCACTTGTCTTTACAAATTCTCTCATTTTCTACTAGTTTTCTCCTTTGTTGTTAGTTCTCTCATGTCTGCAAGCTCTCTCCTCTATTGCTGGTTTTCTCCTCTGCAAGTTCTCTCTTCAGCTATCGATTCTCTTTTGTTTGCAAGTTCTCTCCTCTATTGCAAGTTTTCTCCTCTGTAAGTTCTCTCCTCTGTTACCGATTCTTTCCTTTGCTATTGGTTCTCTCTTGTCTTTGCAAGTCTTGCTCAAGCTTTCTACTGTTGTCTCTTTTTTCTTTTTGTTGTTGCCTTTCTTTTCTTTTCTCTTGCTGCCTCTATTTTCTTTTATGCCACTCACCCTATTTGCCATGCTCTTTGTAGGTTTTCTACCTTCTCTCTATTGTATTTTTATCTTGGTAGCTACATGGTTATTTATAAGCCTTAATTTTAGGGTTGCCCTATTATCAATGGTCAATACTAATTCCTCAAATTTAGGATCCATGGTCAGTATTGACTCCTTGAATTTAAGATCAACAGTTAGTATTGACTCCTTTAATTTGAGGTCAATGGTCAGCATTGACTCATACCCAGTAAATGACTTGTAGTGCCACTGCTAAATGCAATGCCAAAGGTAGCAACTAGTACTTTTTTTTTACAACCAAAACACCATCAATAATCTAAATCAACTCGTCATTTTTTATAGTGCAAAGTGAGGCTCGTAGCATCTTGATTTTAACCCTACTTTCTCTCCTTATTCTCGTCACATTCCACCAATGTCGTCTTCCTTAACCCTTGAATAAATCAACTACTAACACACTTTGTAAATGCAACAAACACATCTTAAAGGAAGTCATAATATCAAATCAATAAGGACACATATATAAGATGCTATTGAAAACAAATCTAACATTAGCCATCTAAGATAGGCTCAATAAAGAGTAAAGTTATTGGAAAGAGGGATTGATTTTGTTGACTAAAGGAGCTAATTGCATGAAAGAGAGATTTGCTAAAAGACTTTATGGTTTTTGATAAAAAGGATACATTATTATAGACATAGAAAATTAGATGGTTGGAAAATAATTTGGGATTTTCATTTGTTGAAGCTTATAAAGAACATGCACAAACCTTTTAGATAGTAGCTTGAAGTATTTTTTATTTTAAATTTTCATATAGTAAAACTATGATGTTTAATATCTTAACCAAATTTTGTTTACGGAAGAACTTGATTGGAAAAATTCAGTAAGATATAGGACTAAATTGAAAAGCTTAAAATGTATAAGACTTAATTTAAAACATCCTAAAACGTTTAGGACTAAAATAATAGATATCCCTTACTTGAGGGTAATGAATGTTTCATTTATTGCTTATGTATCTCAAATATAATTTGTATTAGCCATGGTGATGATTCTCATAAACAAGATTAGGACGACTCAATAATCAAATCACTCACAAATAATTCTTGATTAGGATAATGCATTAATAAAATCAAAATATGATAATTTCCATATAAGGAACCTTTATAATCTTAAGTACAATGATTACTTCATGATCATCACTTGAGTAATTAATTTGTTAAAGAAAAATGTATCCAAAATTATGGCATTCACTTGATTATAGAGCCATATGTTATATTTCCATTTATTTTTATTTTTTATTTTGCATACGTAAGGTCTTTAACAACTACTTCAGCAAAAGTTGGTAGATGGGTCTGGCAATAATACCATGGTAGTGGACACTTACAAGATAGGTAGGAATGGGCACAAAATTCTAACTCATATTTGACAGTTGTTCCACATATGGGAGTAAAAGCAATTAAACCTCTTCTTACAGTTGCCATTTGCAAACCTATAACCCATTTTCTTTTAGAATCAAATTCATCACAGCATACTCATCTTTATACCTTATATATACATAAAAAATGTAATCAATCATGGATTGGAGACAATATTATGTTTATTCTATTGTAAAATATTTACAAGTTTGCAACTTTACAAATCTATTAACATCACTTTTTCATGAAACATTGTTACTTACCAAACATTCAAAAATACATCTAGAATATATTTCATCTCTTTCTTATCAACTTGTGCACCAACTTATATTATATATATATATGTTTAAATCTTAGCAATTAATTAAATTTGAGTATGAAATTTGAACCTTGAAAATTGATAGCTTAGGAATTTAAGAAGTCCAAATTGATATCCTTGGATTTGTATTTAATTTCTTAACATTCAATTACTAGTTATGTTAGATTTCTTGAACAAGTGCATCATTATTAATCATCAAGTTTGGATTTTGAAATTAAATATTGTTATATAAATAATATTATAAATAACATAGTTTAATTCATAAAAACTAAAGCTATTGATGTAACTAGAGAGCTTGCCTTAACTTAGTAACTAATTTCACTTTGTTGACCTTTTTCAATCACGAAATTTATATAGAGTTCTTTTGTGCATGTTAGTAAAAGAGAGGATTGATTACACGCACACACGCACACACACACACACACACACACACAAATTCTTAGGTTAAATTAGGCATGTTCATCAATGGTCATATTACATTCGAGATTATAGTTCTTCAATTATGGGATAAATGTATAGATTATTTTTTTATTAATTGACTCACATTATGACTAAATAAATTTAGTTTTTAAAAGATTATATTATTCAAGAATATTTTATCATTCTCCTATTTGACTTGATGAAAAAATTTATTAAATTAATCCTTTTGTAAATATAGTGATGACAAGCAATCTTTTACAATTTCATCATAATGTCACATATTATAAAATTTTTAATGTGAGTTATGACTATTATGTCTTGTTTATTTAGAATACCCCCTTCCATATACTACAACACTAACAACATATTACAAAAAGTTCATAAGTTATATAATGTCCAAAAGTCTTTTAAAGAGATTTTCCAATCAATTTTAATACAATAATCTACACACAATTATAAAATAATTAAAAATACATAATTTATGTCAAAAAACACAATAGTGAGCTCACAATATCATCACATCATACATAATCAATTATCATTAATTTAACCAATGCACTTTCTAAAAATATGTTCCTTATGTAATGTTGCTTGTAAACCTTCATATTTATCAACTATCATAAGGTCAATTATGTTGTACTTAGTAAACACTTTTTTTTTTTTAACATTCTCCTTAATGGCAAATACTTAAAAATTTCATAAGTTTGATACCTTTAATTATTTGTTATTCTTAGAGAAGAATATCACTATATAATTATCACAGTTAATTTTCCATTACTTGGGAATGTTATGATATCCTTAAGTAAGTCATGGCATATGTACAAAGTACACTATGCCAATCACATCTTAAGAAAATGGTGTTGAAAAAAGGCATAATAGGACATTAATGGATGTATTTATGAACATGATGACTACATCCTTCTTACACAAAATTTCCAAATGTATGCACTCATAATCACAAACTATTTATCAAATAGGATTTCTTGTAAAGCAATTTAAAGTATTCCTTTTGAAATATGGATAAAAAGAAAACCTAGTTTAAGGTAGCTACATATTTGGGCTTGCTCAACAAAAGCAATCATTTTTATCCCATTTGTAAAGAAATTAGATTCTTTAACAATTAGTGATTCCTTTATGTGTTACCTAGAGAAGTGTAAGGAATATACGTTTTATTGCCCTAACTATTTATCAAAAACTAGTAATTTAAGATTCATTAAGAATGTGAAGTTAATGGGTGTAATGAACATTAAAATATGAACATAAAAAATTAAGGTAAAAATTACTTCACCCATAACATTCCATTTGTCTAAAACTACGTCAAATATTATTTCAAAGATTAAAGAACATATGGATGAAGAAACATTCCTAAAAAAAAGAAAAAAACTAACTTGCAACTAACTAATATAAATGAATCATAAAGGATAGTATTAAAAGGATCTTAAAGAGAAAGGATATCAGTTACACTAGAAGATCTCAAGGGTTAGTCTCATGTATTGTTATAAAAATGATGATAAACCTAAGAAAACATAATCAATTCGATATGTATATATTATTAGTAGCTTGATCTATTTGCAAATCTAGACTAGATTGGAATATCAATTTTACAATTAAACTGTTTAGTAGATATAAATTTAATCCTAGAATAGATCATAAGAATTTCATAAATAAAGTATTAAGCACTTATAAAGAATAATATGCTCATGTACAAAAAATGCAATATTTTTAAAGTGTTTAAATATTCAAATTTAGACTTTAGATTTGTTGACAATATAAAGTCCATTCTTGGTTATCTATTCCTAGTAAGAAAAGTAGTATGATGGAATAATAGAAGAATTGTCTATTATTATTTCATCCATTACAAAAGCAAATTTTGTGACATAATTTAAAATTACAATTCATGTATTAATGTTACGGAGTTTTATTTTATGACTTGCAATTGTCAATACCCTTACCATGCAATAGAAGAATTACTGTGATAACTTTAGAGCAATTTTCTTCTCCAAGAATAAAAAATACTTAAGTGTACCAAACCTAATGAAAATTAAAGTACTTTTTTCATTAAAAAGAATATTTATAAACAAAGAGTGTATATTAAGTGCAACAAAATTGATCTCATAATAGTAAATTAATATAAAGACTTACAATAAATATTTTGTAGAGAATATATTTTTAAAATGAGCCTTGATAATAATTAACAATGTATGGTGTAATGACACTTTGAACTTACTAATATATTTCAAACATACATTGTAAATTTCTTGTTATTTTATAATTATAACACATTACTATTTTAAAATTAACGACAAAGCCTTTTATGAAAAATTATTGTGGACCATTAGAAAGTACATCTTGTATATATAAGTTATGAACATCATGTGATAGGTTGTTAGTGTTGTAATATATAAAAAGGAGTGTTTTGAATAAATATGACATAATTGCCATAATTGACGTTGAATAGTTTATGATATGTGGCATGATGGAATTGTAAAAGATTTCTTGTTATCATTGTATAGGCATAAGGATTAATGTAATAGACGTTTTAGTTTTGTCAAGTGGAAAAATATTAAAATATTCCCGAATAATATAACTTATTAAGGATTAAATTGAATCAATCATAATGTGACATTATTAATAAGGAAATAATCTATATATTATTGCATAATTTGAGAATTATAATCTTGAACATAATTTTGGCATTAAATGGACATACTTAATTTAAACTAGTAAGTTATGTATATATATAATTGATACTCTCTCTTCTTAATGCACTAAAAAACTTCATTTAAATTTTGTATTACAAGTCAAGAAAAAGAAATTAGTTATTAGGTAAGGGAAAGTCTCTAGTCACATTAATAACTTTAGCTTTTATGATCGTAAGTATGAAAATTTTTAATATTATTTACATAAAAATATTTATTTTCAAAATCTATAATTGACATTTAATAATGATGCTCTTGTACAATAAATCTAGCATAACCAATAATGGTATATTGTTAGATAATATCCTAATGGTATATTAATTATTATTAGACTCCTTAATTTTCTAATGTAACAATTTTCATGGTTTAGATTTCATACACAAATTTGATTAATTGTTGATATTTAAAATATCATGATTGATTGTGCATAACTTCCCAATTTTAATATTATTTATATGAAAATATCCATTCTCAAATTCGAAATTGACATTTAATAGTAATGCTTTTGTACAACAGATCTAGCATAACTAGTAATGGTATATTGTTAGATAATATCCTGCTCTAACAATTTTAATTATTAATTATTATCCTAATAGTATATTGTTAGATAATATCTTCATGGTATATTAATTATTATCAAGGCTCCTTAGTTTCCTAATGTAACAATTTTCATGGTTTAGATTTCATACGCAAATTTAATTAATTATTGATATTTTAAATATCATGATTGCTTGTGTATAACTTACCAATTTTAATATTATTTATATTAAAATATCCACTCTTAAATTCAAAATTGATACCTAATAATGATGCTCTTGCATAAAAAATCTAACATAATAAATAGTGGAATCATGAGAAATTAAATTGAAATCCATAGGTATTAAATACATACCAAACATTTAGGCTCCTTAATTTTCTAACATAATAATTTTTAGGGTTCAGATTTCATATAGACATCATGATTGCTTGTGGACAACATACAATCTATATAAGTAGCTACTATCATTCCTTCACATAACTACAACAAATATCAATTTTACAACCATAATCCTAGCACTTAGAGCTGATATCCATTAAGAATGTCTTCTTCCAAGTTTGCTTTCATCCTTATGGTCGTGCTAATTGGATCTTGTTAGTCTCTTTCTCTCACTCTCTCTCTATTTGTATATCATGACTTTATGTATGTGTAAGTGTGTCAATATATTTATAATATAAGTTATAGCATAAGTTATAAGTGAGAGATGAAACATATTTTAGATGTATTTTTGGATGTCTGGTAAGTAATAACTTTTCCCAAAAATGTGATGTTAATAGATTTTTAAAGTTACACAAATTATAAATATTTTACATTAGAATCAATGTAAAGTTGTTACCAATCCATGTGTGATTACATCATTGATATGTATAAGATGTACCAAGATGATTATATTATGATGAATTTGATTCTAAAAGAAAATTGGTTGCAGGTTTTCAAATGGCAACTGAAGGAAGAGGTCCAATTGGTGGTGTTATAAACAAATGTCAAACAATTGCTGACTGTGATGAAGAACTTTGTGACCATTATTGTGCAACTTGTGAGTGTCGACCACCCTGGTGTTATTGCAACACCCAACCACCTACTTTTGCTAAAGCAATTGTCAAAGGCCATGCATAAGCAAAAGGGAAAATCAAAATAAATGGCAATATAATGTTGTTATAATCAAACAAATGCCATAATTTTGAATAAAAATGTTTACGACAAATTAATGAGTCATGGCTCTGGGTTTGCTGTTAAATGCATTCTCTTATCCCTTTTCCCATTTTCCATGCTATTATATTAAAGAACTTCAGCAAATACTTTAAACATATCATCAAATATTATTGATTATTTTTTATTTTGAAAGCTATTAAAGATATCAATATGCATAAGTTAAGCATGTTGACTAATTAGTTTTCACTTTTATTAAATGCTTATAAGTTAAAAAGACTTAAATAAATTTTATATACATTAACCAACTATGAACAATAGTTAATCCATCAAAGGCATTAAGCATATAGGGTGCAAGTGGATGTTTAAAAGAAAGACTAACAAAGATGAGAACATATATAACTAGGCTCATTGCTAAAGATTCCAAAGAAAAGAGATCAACTTTTATGAGTCCTTTTCACTTATATTCATGTTTCAATCCCTCAAGAAAAAATCAACTATGATTATGATACAAATGGATAAATAAACAACATTCTTTAATGAGAATATAATCAAGAATATATATATATATATATGACACAACCTAAGGATTTTATATTTAGAACTAATACTAATAAGATATACCAATGTTCCAATTTATTACAATTTTTATTCTTAAAGAACTTCTTAGTGAAATACATGTCAGAGATAACTTATATTTTGACAACAAAGATTTATAAAGACAAATCTAAAACATTGATTAGATTATCTAAATGAATATATACAACAAAGTGCTAACAAGATTTAGTTAGAGGAATTTAAAAAGATATTATTATTTATATTGCATAACGCTTTTTTCTCTCATGACATATGTTATGAGTCATAAGACTTAAAAAGAGAGATAAGATGGATAACATTCCCTAGGCATCCTCCATAGGATCCATTATGTGTGTGATATTATGGACAAGGCCAAATGCCTTCTATACTTTAAGTATAATAAATAAATACTAGACCAATTTAAGTGAATGGTTGAATTGAAGGCAATGAAAAAAATAGTTTAGATCAAAACGTTTAACTCTAAACTTGTTATATTTCATGGCATTGTTAGACTAAAAGTATTATACTTTAAGCCATTAGGTAAGAAAATACCAAAGGTATTATTGTTAATGTCTATCCTATTAGCCAATATGTTGGTTACTATTATAAATACTTTCTTTAAAGATATTTATTCATATAATATATCAATTAAATACATTCTTTACATTTAATACCTTTTATATAATGATATAGTCATCAATAAACTTTAAAGATAAAGTTTATGGAATAAATATACTTTGCATAGGTAATTATGAGATATCTATTGTATTAAAGTATTATTCCTAAATATTTATGGTTAATGTGACATCAAGATTGGACATTGAGAGAGCTGTATGATTGTCACATGTAATTATTCTTTCTTATGGAGAAAGCAATTGGTCTAATAAAGTGAAGTATTAAGATAATTAAAAAAACATGTAGGTGATTGCTAGTTGAACAAGCTCAACGAATTGCCCCACCATGAGAACTCCTAAATGGAACTTTACATGTAAGTCTAAGGAATTTCTTATGTGATGATCATGTACGTAAGGAATCCTTAGACTTTAGATCAACATGTTATCTTATATAAAAATTAGTATGCATTGATCTCACCTCAAAGTTGTTTTAACCAAGGATCACTTATGGGCTTAAAGTTTGGCATATCATGAATTATATGGGGATAGTTAAGTAATCAATAAAGGATTTGTCACCCTAAAGTAACAATAGGGGTATTTTATATTTTTTCCAAGGAGGAATGATAATTCATAAGTAGTTATAATCTCATTTATGAAATCAATAACCATAAAAAATATTTGTGAGTGAATATAATTAAGCAATATGTATTAGACATTAATTGCATACTTTATGTCTAATTGGAACATCAATATGATGAAAGGATTGAATTACAATAAGAGATCATGCACTAAAGGAATTAGTTAAATCACTTAGGAATTAAAATTTTAAATCCCTATTTCCATTACATATTTACTTGAAAAATATATTTTGTTGGGCCCAACTTTGATGGCAAATATTAGATTTGTTGTTAATATCATCTTACATAGTTATATGTGTTAATTTGATGTTATGAATGATGTTGAGATGTAGTGAGGGCATTGGGAAAAACCAATGATGACAGGTTAATTTTGATGTTGAAGAGTCAATTTGACTATGACCCCAAATTTTATGGGTTAAGATTCACCGTTGACCTTAAATTTTAAGAAGTCAATGTTGAACCATTGACCTTAAATTTTAGAACTCAAATTTGGCTGTTGATTGTAAGGCAACCTATGGGAATCAATAATGATCATTGATGATCATGTAACCCTAATCTTAAAGCTCTATAAATACCCCTATGCAGATGATCATGTAACCCTAATCTCAAAGCTCTATAAATACCCCTATACATCTTGCAAGAAGGGTGTGTACTGTTGAATTTTTTAGAGAACAAAACCTAATCGCAACAACTAGCCAAGAGGGAGAGAGAGGTAGCAAGGCAACCAACCAAGAAAGAGAGAGAGAGGTAGTAAAGTAGCTAACCCTCACCAAAGATTACAGCAGTTGGCCTTTACTAAAGATTGAAGTAGTTGTCCCTCACCAAGACTTGCAATAGCCAACCCTCACTAAGACTTGCAATAGCCAACCCTCTCTAAGACTTGCAGCAACCAACCCTCACCAACACTTGCAATAGTTGGCCCTTACCAAGGGTTGCAACAGCCTTAAACTAGTAAAACCATTAGCTTTGAACCAACAAACTAGGATGTAGCAGTAGGAGGTTCCTGCACTAGTAATCCGAGAGGCTTTTTAGTAGACCATCAGTACTTCAGAAGGCTATACCAGCATTAACAGCACCCTAGTAGGCTTCCTAGCAGCAAAAGCAACCAGAAAATCAAAACGTGTAGTGGCAAGTCTAAGAATCAAGAAGAAAATTAGAATGTGTAGCAATAGGTTATGTAACAATAGGTTAGGTAGTAGTAGGTAAGAGAAGCAACCAACAAACCAAAACTTGCAGCAATAGGTCTAGGAAGCAAGCAAAAAATCAAAATGTGCAGTAGCAAGTTGTGCAATAGCAGGTCTAGGAATCAAGTAGCAACAACAAAATAGCAGACGTCCTTGCACGTCCATGAGGGTATACTAGTGCTAGAAGCATGTTTAAGAGGTCCCTACACTAGCAAACTAGTAGTGCATACAGGTGGATAGCAGCAATAGTGCGTGTGGACAGCAGTAGCAACACGTGCGGATAATAATAGCAACGCATGCAGACAACAATAGCAATATGTGCAAGCAATGATAGCAACCTATGCATGTGTGAATAGCAGCAACAACGCGTGTGGACAACAATAGCAATGCATGTGGACAAAAGTAGGAATGTGTGCGGACAACAATAGCAACACATACAGGTAGCACTGACAGTGGATGAGAAAACACTAGCAACAAAGGAAAGAGAAGATCCATATTCTACACTAGCAATCTGTATACATTGAGTGATCATTCTCTAAGAAAGTTTTCACTATAAACTCTTGATAACTTGCTAAAATAAGGGTAGGATACCCTTGGAGGGATCGGGAGATTAACTCTTTGATTAGGAGATTGTTGTATGTGGTTAAGGAGTAGTCCTTGCATAAGTGGTTAAAGAGTAATCCTTCCACAAAATTGTTGTATCCCTTGATAACAAAAGTGGATTGTGTGATTTAGGAGTGATCCTTACACACCATGGACGTAGCTCACACATTGTGGGTGAACCACGTAAAAATTGTCATTTGTGCTTAGGTACTTGCACATTGATTTATATTCATATGGTCACACTCACATAAAGGATAAAGATAAAAAATTAGATCATCAGCTCTAACAGGTAATAAAGGTTAAATCTAAATCAATTTGTAAAAACACCTATCTTACATTGATTCACCCCTCTTCTTAATGTGAGACCTAAAAAGGTCATCATCAAGTGGTATCAGAGCTATTCCACTGTTGATCCAATTTTTCTACTTTTAATTAAAGTTGTATATTGTTGTGTGAATTTTTATCTCTAATGCTACTTGAGATCATTGATAACATAAATAGTGTTAACAACAAGGACATCTCTACTTTTGATGGACAGAATTATTAGTTATGGAAAAATAGAATGCTCCTATATCTTATGTTCCTTGGTCTTGATGTGTTTAAGTCTATTGTTAGTGACTTCATCCCTATTACTGAAGGTGATCCTATGATGTCAGTTGATATAAAGAATCTGGAGTATGATGGAAAGGTTAGAAAATGCCTTATATACCTCTTTGTTAGATAAAGAATTTATCAAGGTGATGGGGTGCAACACAGTCAAGCAAATTTGGGACAAACTAAAGAACATTTATGAAGGATACAAGGTTGTACAATAAGCCAAGCTACAAATTTAGAGGAGTATACTCGAAGACATAAAGATGTAGAATGATGAAACTATGGATGTGTTCTTTACAAGAGTTAACAATATTGTGTGCTCCATTAGAGGTTATCGAAAGGAGATCCACGATGTCACTATGGTAAGGAAAATACTCAGAACCTTGCTAGAAGCTTACAATGCTAAAGTCACTTTCATAAAAGATAGAGATCTACATAGGCCACCCTTAGATGACTTGCATAACATATTGATGCCTTATGAAATAAGAATAGCCCTAATAAAGAAAGAAAAGAAGTCTAAGGTGGAAAAGGATTTGGCTTTCAAGGCAATGAAGAAGTTACAGATTATAGACCAAGAAGAGGAGTCCGATGACAAATTTGAAGAAGAAGATGGTGATACTAAGATGGATGAAGTCATGGCATATATTACTAGGAACTTGAGGAAAGAAAAAGGGAAGTACAAGGGAAAATTATCTTTGAAGTGCTTCAGGTGTGGAGCAATTAGGCACTTTGCCATAAACTACCCAAAGAGAATAAAAGCAAACAGTGAGGATAATTATGAGTTGGTCCTAAAGAAGAAGACAAAGTAATCCAACTACTCTAAAATTGGAAATTTAGGTGCCAAATGGAAAAAGAAGTTCTTCAAATTCAAAAGAAGGAATTTCATAAGCAAGCTGAAGGAAGAAGATTCTGAAGAAGAAAGTGATGATGATTCTAATGATGAGGCTAAAAATGATGTGTTGGTTGCTCAAGTAGATGATGGTCAAGAATCTTCAGGTGATGAGGAATCAACAAAGGAGGAAGAGGATGAGTTGTTGCAGCAACTTAAGAATGAGTCGAGAGCATGTTTATGGAAAAACAACAAGTTGGAAAAAGAGGTAATTCATCTCAAGAAGTTGTATGAAAATTCTACTATTGGGGAATTTGATCTCCAAATGAAGATAAAGGAGTTTGAAGCAAAAGAGAAAAAGTACTTGAAGAGAATTAAGGAGCTGAGTGTACTTGAGGTAGAGCAAAGAAAGATATATAAAGACCTCGGTGCTAAGGTAATTGCATAAGAGCAAAAGATTCTGACTTTACAAGCTAAGCTTCACAAGGCTAAGTCCAAGGTAAAGACACATGAAGAAAGCTTTATGTAGGCCATAAAAGTGAAAGGAGAGTCATCATCAGTAAATGCCATTAAGGAGGATGTTACCAAAATGTTGGATGCGTATCTAAGTAATCAAAGACCTCATTCCATAGGGAAGAAAGGACTTGGCAACATTGAAAAGCTTAGTGAGAAGGTAGAAGAAAATAAGAAAATTGTGTTTGTACTTGAAAGCAAGCATAATGATGTAATGGTAAATGGATTAAGAAAGACATGGTGGAGACTCCCATCTAAAAGAAACAGGCTGCCAAAGATGGAGAGAAGGCTGTCACAACAGTTGCTAAAGAAAGGAGACATAGACTTGGTAAAAGAAGTAAATCTAGGTTCAAAGGATTTTGTTAGAGCTGTGGTACGTATAGGTACAAGGCTAATGCTTGTTGGATTATTCGACTTATAATGAAGAGGAGTGTGAGGCAAGAGTCTAGGGTGAGACTCTATTAAGAAAAGAGGCTGTCTTAGGTGGAAATAAGTTATATTCCACTGAGAAATAGGTTTAATTTGCTGGGAATGATTTGTAAAAGATGTGAAAGGATTGGAGACACTATTGAGGATTGCTTAACATTGCTACCTAGTCAAAGAATACAAAGGAGAACATGCCAACCTTTGATTCTTGGTCAAGGAATGCAAAGAAGAACACCTATACATGCTCCTACATTTGGCCAAGCAAGAAGAAGTGGATAATGAGGACCGATTTAGGTCTTACACAGAGAAGAGGGGTGAATCAATATGAGATATCCTCTTTTTACAAATTGATTCGGATTTAACCTCTGTAGCTTGTTAGAGCTGATGATCTATTTTTTGTTTTTTTCCTTTATATGAGCGCGATTGTGCAAATAAGAAACAATGCGTAAGCACCCAAAAGCATATAACAATTTTTATGTGGTTTACTCATAATGTGTGAGTTATGTCCACAGTGTGATAGGATCACTCCTAAATCACATAATTCACTCTTGTTATCAAGGGATACACTAATGTTGTGGAAGGATCACTCCTTCACCACTTATGGAAAGACTACTACTTAAATACTTACAATGATCTCCCGATCACTCCAAAGGTATCCCACCCTATTTTTCAACAAATCTATCAAGAGTTTATAGAAAAACCTTTCCTGGAGAAGAATCTCTCAATGTGTATAGTTTGTCAAAGCAAAATATGGATCTTCTCCCTCCTTCGCTACCAATGTTATCTTACCCACTATCGGTGCTGCCCGCGTGCTACTGCTGCTATCTGCATGGGCTGCTGCTGTTGTCTGCATGCTCTGCTAATGCTGTTTGTACTTGCTGCCACTGCTATCTGTGTTGTGTTAATGCTGTCCGTACGTGTTGCAACATCTGTCCACTACTATCTGCGTGTGTTATTAATGCTGTCTGTATGCATTATTAATGCTGTCCGTACAGGATGCTGTGTCCATCCACTACTATCTGCGTGCACTATTAATGCTGTCTGTATATGCTACTGTGTCTATCCATTGCAGTTTGCGTGTGCTATGAATGCTGTCTAGGAGCTGTGCGCCTGTTGTCTGTGCTTTTTGCACCTGCTGTTCACACAAGTTGTGCTTGCTGTCCGCACATGCTGTGTCTGCTGTCCACGCGTGCTACAGATGCTGTCCACACCTGCACCACTGCTACTATTTGTGCATGTGGTTGCTGCTCTCTCACGCCATTGCTGCTCTCCTTGTGCGCTGCAGCAATTTTCTCGTGCAACTGCTGCTCTCCCCACTCACTACAGAAGATTTCTTGTGTCACTGTTGCTCTTCCTAAGTGCTCCAGCTGTTTCTCGTGTTGCTGCTGCTCTTCCCATATGCTGCAGCAGATTTCTTGCGCTACTACTGCTCACCGCACACTACAGTAGATTTCTTACGGCATTGCTGATATCCTTACATGTTGTAGTTGTTTTCTCATGCCACTGCTGCTATCCCTATGTGTTGGTGGATGGTGCAGGACCTTTTTGCTGCTACTTCAGCACCTGTCAACTGCTGCTCCACCTCTTGCCAGCAGTTGTTCCTTCTTTCTTTTTCTCCTTGGTTGGTTGCCTTACTGCCTTTCCTTGGTTGCTACTGCTCTCTCCTTGGTTGGCTGCCTTGCCTTCTTGTGGCTATTGCTCTCTCCTAGGCTAGTTGCACCTTGCTTGGTGGCTGCCTCCTCTTTACTGTTCACCTCCCCTTTTCCCTAAGTTTGCCATTCACTTAATTTTCTGCAGCCCTTCATATTCTTTTTGTAAGACACATAAGGGTATTTATAAAGCCTTGGAATTAGGGCTACACGATCATCAATGGTCGTTGTTAATTCCCATATGTTGCCCTACAATCAATGGTTGGATTTGATACCTAAAATTTAGGGTCAATGTTCAACATAGACTTCTTAAAATTTAGGGTCAACAATCAATCTTGACCCATAAAATTTAGGATCACGATCAACATTAAATCCTTAACAATAAGGTTGACCTATCATCACCAGTTTCTCCTAATAACCTCACTACATCTCAACAATATTCATAACATCAAATCAACACATATAATCGTGTGAGATGGTATTGATAACAAATCCAACACTAGCCATCAAAGATAGGCTCAACAATCTCCCCTATTGGATTTGTTGGCAACACATTTAATCCAACCAACATATTAAATCCAACCATGTACAACATCCCCTACACTTAGTCATTTGGCTACCGTTGAAACTTGCATCTTACAACTCCCCTATCTACTTCTCCCTCTTGACAAGTTCTCCCCTTTTATGCATCATGCTACTTCCCTTTTATTATCTCCCCTTTTGACGATAAATCCAAAGAATAATGGTAGCGGGAAAGGGAAAGGGGTTAGCATAGACCTCAGCCTCAAAGGGTTGGTTGAACATATAGGATTAGCCTTAACTTTTGGAACATCTCTCTTAATAAAGATTTGGTGAATATATTGGCAACTTGCTCTGAGGTAGGCACATACTCTAGCTTTACTTCATTTGTCTCCACCTTTTCTTTTATGTAGTGGTACTTGATTTCAATGTGTTTAGTTTTGGAGTGTTAGGTAGGATTCTTTAACAAATTGATGGCAATCTAGTTGTCACACCCAATTAGCAATGATAATTGTACATCTACCTTCATATCTTCAAGCTATTGTTTCATCCATAACAGTTAAGTAAAAGCCTGAGTTGTAGTCACATATTCAGCATCAACAGTACTTAAAGTCACTAAATTTTGCTTCTTTCTATGCCATGAAACACATCTACTACCCAAATAAAATGCACCACCAGATGTTAACCTTCTACCATCACAATTTCCAACCTAATTTGCATCTGTATATCCTATCATAAAGCAACCTATAATTAGTTGTGCCCTTCACATACTTGAGAATTCTCTTAGTTGCCACAAGATAGGACTCCTTGGGGTCACTTTGAAATCTAGCATAAAAGGTTACAACAAAAACAATATAAGACCTTAATGTTATTAAATATAGTAAGCTTCCAATCAACTTCCTATATTCTTTCTAATCAACCATGTTGCATTCTTTATCCTTACTTAACTTTGTTCCAACTGTGATGGGAATGATTACTTCTTTAGAATTCTCCATCCTAAACCTTTTCAACAGCTCACAAACATACTTTTCTTGGGAGAGAAAAATTCTAGCCTTACTTTGTAATACCTATAATCCTAAGAAGAATTTCATTTCACTAAGCATGGAAGTCTCAAACTTCTTCTTCATCTACTTGGTAAAGGCATTAAACAAGGTCTCCTTTTCTGTAGCAAAGATTATGTCATCAACATAGACCACAAGAATTAATTGGCCTTGGTTGTCTTCTTTGACATACGGGTTGCTATCCATATTCCCTTTTATAAACTTCATGTTCTTAATGCATGTATCTAGCTTTGAATACCATGCTCTTGGAGCTTGCTTTAAGCCATATAAAGCCTTGTTCAATCTACATACACTTGAGCCATCATGATCAAGTATAAAACCATTAGGTTGTTCAATAAATAACTCTTCTTCAAGCTCTCCATTTAGGAATGTAGACTTCATATCCATCTGATAAACTTTGTAGTTCCTTTGAGCAATAATGGCCATAAATATTCTAATTACTTCAAGTCTGGCCACTAGATCAAAGGTCTCTTCAAAGTCAACAACTTCTACTTGTGAGTAGCCTTTATAGACAAGTTTTGCTTTGTTTCTTACCACTTCACCTTTTTCATTGAACTTATTTTTGAACACCCACTTGGTTTCAATGATATTTTTTCCTTTAGGTTTAGGGACTAAACACCAAGTGTTATTCTCTTCAGTTTGGTCAAGCTCTTTATTCATAGCACTCACCCATTCCTTGTGCTTTTAATGCTTCTTCCAGAAACTTAGGTTCAACCTCAAAAATCAATGAGGTTTGTTCACCACCCCATAGTCTTTTTTTGGTCTGCACATAGTCCTCTTTCTTGCCAATAATGGTTTTGGCCTCAACTTCAGCTCTGACTCTTTTATAAGTTTGGAAACACCTTGATTCTTCTTCTTCTTCATCACTTGTAACTTGAGAATCAATGTCTTCCTCATTCCGGACAGCCTCAAATTCATCACTATAAGACTTTCTTTGATTGTCATGCATGGCATCATTAGCTTCCACATGTTGTGATTGCATAGCAGAACCATTTTCAATCACTTTAACATCAAAGTTGTCCACCATTTTTAGCAACCTTTTATTGTAGCATCTAAAGCCTTTTCCATTTGGTACAAAGCCTAAGAATATTCCTTCATCATCCTTCTTATCAAATTTGCCAAGATGCTTACCTTTGACTTTAATGAGGTAAGGGGTCCTAAATATTTTGAAGTTTTTTACAATTGGCTTCTTACCATAACACAGTTCATAGGGTGTCTTCTTTGTATGTGGTCTCCTTAGGCATCTATTTTGAACTTGAGTTACAGTGGTGATAGCCTCTCTCTAGAAGCCATGTGATGTACCATGCTCAGCTAATATGGTTCTTGCCATCTCTATTAGGCTTTTGTTCTTCCTTTTGACTACTCCATTTTGTTGAGGTCTGTAGGGATTAGCATATTTATGCTTCACTTTATGCTTCTCCAAATAATCTTTAAATTCATCATATATGTATTCTGTCCCATTGTCTGTCCTGAGCCTTTTAATTTTTTCCCCCCAACTAGTTTTCAGCTAGCTTGTTGTAACTCTTGAAATTATAAAGAGCCTTTGATTTATGTTTTAAGAACATAATGTAAGTCATTCTTGTAAAATCATTAATGAAGGAGATGAGGTACCTATCACCCTTGGTTGATCTTTGTCTCATTGACCCACAAATGTCTAAGTGGATGAGCTTCAATGGCTTCTTCGTTTGGATCTCCACATTTTTGTGTAAGGCATTCACCATCTTCCCCTTTTGACACGTGCTACAAATTATATCTCTTTCTCTTCTCAACTTGGGTACATCTCTTACAACTTCATTTCTAGATAGCTTGTTCAACCCCTTTTGTCCTAGTTCTCTCAATATTTTATGCCACAATAAGTTCTCATTTTAGTGCTTTTGTAACATGTGTTTATGCTTCTAGAAACTTGGTACAAGTTTCCATGTGTTCTTTCACCTTTAATAGGATGACACCATCTTTTAGTCTTTTTACTGTGTAGCAACTCTTGTTGAAAGTAACTTCATGTCCATCATCACAAAGCTGGCTAACACTGATTAGATTGTATTTTAGCCATTCAACATAAAGCACTTTCTTTGATTTTAGTTTTTTTGCACCAATTTTAGTAGTACCAATATCTTGAATCTTTAAGGCACCATTATTGCCAAATTTGACTAACCCTCCATCATATTTGGCTACTCCTTTCAACATCTTAGAGTCTCCTTTCATGTGTGAAAAGCAGCCACTATCTAGGATTCATGGCTTTTCTTTCTTGAAAGCTTTTAAGGTTATTTCCATAACCATAGACGTTTCTCTTCCTCTTCTTCTACCTTGGTCGAATTGTGAAGCTTGTGTAGGTGTTCTCCTTTACATTCCTTCACTGAGTAGCAATGGTTGGTATGTTCTCCTTTCCATTCTTTGACTGGGCAGCAATGTCCAGCAGTCCTTAGTAGCGTGTCCAACCCTTTCACATCTTCTATAGATCTCTCTTAGTAAATCAAACTTGTTTCTTAATGGAATATGACTTCTGTCTACTTGAGACTACCACTTTTCTTGATAGAGTCTACCCCTAGACTCTTGCCTCATATTTCTCTTCATTCTCAACCCATTACTCTAACACACATTCACCTTATGCCTATACTTACCACAGCTCCAACAAAATCCTTTGAATTTAGATTTATTTCTTTTACCAAGTTCATATCTCCTTTCTTTAGCAATTGGTGTGGAAGCTTTCTCTCAATCTTTAATAGTTTGTCTCCTTTGAATAGGAGTATCCATCACATCTTTTGTAACCTATTTCAACTTAGGCTGGTCTCTTTTCACCATCACGTCATTGTGCTTGCTTTTAGGCATAAACACAATTTTCTTCTTTTCTTCTACCTTCTCACTCAGCTTCTCAATGTAGCCAATTCCTTTCTTTCCCATAGAATCAGGTCTTTGATTGCTTAGACACTCATCTAACTTTCTAGTAGCATCCTCCTTGTTGGCACTTGCTGATGATAACTCTCCTTTCATATCTATGGCTTGCATAAAGCTTTCTTCATACTTATTTAGCTCGGACTTGGCCTTGTGAAGCTTGACTTGCAAAATCAGCACCTCTTGCTCTTGTGTAATCACCTTAGCATCAAGGTCTTCATGTATCTTCCCATGCTCTACCTCAAGTACACTCAACTCCTCAATTCACTTCAAGTACTCCTTCTATTTTGCCTCAAAATCCTTTACCTTTACTTGGAAATGAGATTCATTAGTAGAAGAATTTTCACACAGCTTCTTGAAATGAATTACCTCTTTTTCTAGTTTGCTATTTTTGCACAAACAAGCTCTTAATTCATTCTTATGTTGCTACAACCACTCATCCTTTTCCTCTTCTGTTGATTCTTCCTCACTTAAAGATTCTTGGTCATCATCTACTTAAGCGACCAGCACATCCTTTGCAGCCTTATCATTGCAATCATCATCACTTTCTTCTTCAGATTCTTCTTCCTCCTACTTGCTCAAGAAATTTCTTCTTTTGGATCTGAAGAACTTCATTTTCTCCTTAGCACCTGAATTTCCAGCTTTGGAGTAGTTGGATTGCTTTGTCTTCCTCCATGGGGCCAGCTTATCATCATCCTTATTATTGGCTTCTCTTCTCTTTTGATAGTCCACAACAAAGTGTCTAATTGCTCCACACTTACTTCCCTTTTCCTTTCCTCAGGTTCCTAATGATATATGTCATGACTTTATCCAGTTTAGTATCATCATCTTCTTTTTAAGAGTTGCTGTCGGACTCTCCTTCTTGGTCTTTAATCTTTAATTTCTTGATTGCCTTGAAAGTCATCCTCACTTATAATGATCTCCTGATCACTCCAAGGGTATCCCACCAATTTTTCCACAAATTTATCAAGAGTTTATGGAAAAACCTTTCCTAGAGAATAATCGCTCAATGTGTACAGTCTGCTAAAACAAAAAATGGATCTTCTCTACTGGTTTTATCTCACCCACTGTTGTTGCTGCCCGTGTAGTCTTGCTGCTGTCCCCACGCAATGCTGCTGCAGTCTGTACGCTTTGCTGCTGCTGTCCATACATACTGCTGTTGTTGTTCATGCATGCTATTAATGCTAGCCATATGTGCTGCTACATCTGTCCACTGCTGTCCATGCGCACTGTTAATGCTGTCCATATGCACTGTTGCATCTGTCCACTGTTGTCCATATGCGTTGTTAATGTTGTTTGTATGCACTATCGCGTCTGTCTGCTGCACTTTGTGTGCATTGTTAATGCTGTTCATACGTGCTGCTATGTCTGTCCACTGCTATCTATATACACTGTTACTGCTGTCTAGGTGTGTTGTGTGCCTGCTGTCCACTCTCCCTACGCCTGCTGTCCACACACAATGTTAATGCTGTTTGTGCACCCACTGTCTGCATTTGCACCGCTGCTGCTGTCCATGCATGTTGATGTTGCTCTCCCTATAGCTGCAACAGATTTCTTGTGCTGTTGCTGCTCTCCCCACGCATTGTAGCAGATTACTTATGTTGTTGCTGATCTCTTTGTGCACTACAGCAGTTTTCTCGCACCATTGTTGCTCTCTACCTGTGTGCTGCAATAGATTTCTCACATTGTTGTTGATCCCTCTACACATTGCAGCTGTTTTCTCACCCCGCTACTATTATCCCCGCTCGTTGGTTGTTGGTGCATGACCCTTTTGCTGCTACTCCACCACCTGTTGGCTATTGCTCCAGCACTTGCCAGCTGCTGCTCCATCTCCTGTCGACAGCTACTCCTTCTTTCTTTCTCTCCTTGGTCAACTGCCTTGCTGCCTCTCCTTGGTTGGTTGCCTTGCCTTCTTTCCTTTGTTGGCTGCACCTTGCTTGGTAGCTACCTCCTTTTTCCCAGTCACCTCCCTTTTTTCCTAGGTTTATCGCTCACCTCTCTCTTTGCCATTCACTTAATATTCTGTAGCCCTTCATATTCTTTTTGCGAGACACCTAAGGGTATTTATAAAGCCTTGGGATTAGGGCTACACGATCATTAACGATCATCATTAATTTCCACATGTTGCCCTAGAATCAATAGTTAGATTTGATTTTTAACATTCAGGGTCAATGTTCAACATTGACTTCTTAAAGTTTAGGGTCAATGGTTAATAGTCGACAGTCAATCCTGACCCCTAAAATTTAGGATCACGGTTAATATTGACTCCTCAATGCTAGTGTTGACTTGTAATCACTAATTTCTCCTAATGACCTCAGTATATCTTAACAATATTCATAACATCAAATCAACACATATAACTGTTTAAGATGGTGTTAACAACAAATCCAACACTAGCCATCAAAGATGGGCTCAACAAAGGAAGAGAAATGTCTATGGTTGTGGAAGTAGCCTTAAAAGCTTCCATGAAAGAAAAGCCACGGATCCTAGATAGTGGTTACTCTTCACACATGATAGAAGACTCCAAGATGTTGAAGGGAGTAGCAAAATATGATGGAGGATCAGTCAAATTTGGCAATGATGGCACCTTAAAGATTCAAGTTATCAGTGTTGCTAAAATTGGTGCAAAAAAGCTTAAATAAAAAAAATGGTTTTGTATTAAAGGGCTAAAACATAGTCTCATTAGCTTTGCAATGATGGAGATGAAGTTACTTTCAATGAGAGTGGTTGCATGGTAAAGAGACTAAAAGTTGGTGTCATTCTTGCTAAAGGCAAAAGACACATGGAAACTTGTACCAAGTTTCTAAAAGCGTAAACACTCGCTACATGAGCACCAAAGATGAGAACTTATTATAGCATAAAAGATTGGGACATCTTGGACAAAAGGGGCTGAACAACCTATCCTAAAATGAAGCTGTGAGAGAAGTACCCAAGTTGAGATAAGAGCAAGATGCAATTTGTAGTATGTGTCAAAAAGGGAAGATGGTGAGTGCTCTACACAAAAATGTGGAGGTTCAAACAAAAAAGCCATTAAAGCTCATCCACTCGGACATCTGTGGGCCTATGAGACAAAGATTAACCAAGGGTGATAGGTACTTCATCTCCTTTATTGATGATTTTACAAGAATGACTTGCATTATGTTCTTGAAACATAAATCAAAGGCTCTTAATAATTTCCAGAGTTATAAGAGGTTGGTTGAAAACTAGTTAGAGGGAAAAATTAAAAGGCTCAAGACCAATAATGGGACAAAATACACATGTGGTAAAGTTAAAGATTAGCTGGAGAAGTATGGACTAAAGCATGAATATGCTAGTCCTTATACACCCTAATAAAATGGAGTGGTTGAAAGGAAGAATAAAATCCTAATAGAGACGATAATAACCATATTGGCTAAGTATGGTACATCAAATGGCTTCTAGAGAGAGGTTATCACCACTGTAACTCAAGTTCAGAATAGATGCTTGATGAGACAACATACTGAGAAGACACCTTATGAGTTGTTATATGAAAAAAAAGCGAAGTGTAAAACACTTTAAAGTGTTTGGGAGCTTGTGCCTCATTAAAGTCAAAGGTAAGCATCTCATCAAATTTGATGAGAAGGCTAATGAAGGCATATTCTTGGGCTATATACCAAATGAAAGAGGCTTTAGATGTTACAACAAAAGGTTGCTGAAAATGGTTGATATCTTTGATGTTAAAGTAATTGAAGATGGTGCTACAATGCAATCACAGTATGAGGAAGCTAAAGATGCCATGTATAACAACCAAAGAGAGTTCAATAATGAATAATGATGAATCTGAGGCCATTTAACATGAGGAAGATGTTGATTCTTAAGTCACAAGTGATGAAGAAGAAGAATCAAGGCATTCTCAAACTCATAGAAAAGTCAAAGCTAAAGTTAAGGCCAAAAATATTATTGGCAAGAAAAAGGACTCTATGCAAACGAGAAGAAGACTAAGTGGTGGTGAACAAACCTCATTGATTTCCAAGGTTGAACCCAAGTTCATGGAAGAAGCATTAAAGCATAAGGAATGAGTGTGTGCTATGAATGAAGAGCTTAACCAAATTGAAAGGAACAATAATTGGTGTTTAATCCTTAGACCTAAAGGAAAAAACATCATTAGAACCAAGTGGGTGTTCAAAAATAAACTTAACAAAAAAGGTTTGGTGGTACGAAATAAGGTAAGACTTGTCTGCAAAGGCTACTTGCAAGTAGAATTTGTTGACTTTGAAGAGACCTTTGCTTTGGTGGCCAGACTTGAAACAATTAGAATATTCATAGCCATTATTGCTCAAAGGAACTACAAAGTCTATCAAATGGATGTAAAGTTTGCATTTCTGAATGGAGAGCTTGAAGAAAAGGCATTTATCGAACAACTTAATGGTGTTATACTTGATCATAATGGCTTAAGTGTGTGCAGATTGAACAAGGCTTTATATGGCTTAAAGAAAGCTTCAAGAGCATGGTATTCCAAGCTGGATACATGCGTTAAGAATATGAAGTTCAAAAAAGTGAATGTGGATAACAACCTATATATAAAGGAAGATAACTAGGGTCAATTAATTGTTATGGTCTATGTTGATGACATAATCTTTGTTGTAGAAAAGGAGACCCTATACACTGCCTTTTCCAAGTAGATGAAGAAGAAGTTTGAGATGTCCATGCTTGGTGAAATGAAATTCTTCTTAGGATTACAAGTATTGCAAAATGGGGCTAAAATTTTTCTTTCCTAAGAAAAGTATGATTGTGAGCTATTAAAAAGGTTTAGGATGGAGAACTCTAAAGAAGTAAGCACTTTTATCACAGTTGGAACAAAGTTAAGCAAGAATAAAGAAGGCGACATGGTTGATTAGAAGGAATATAAAAAGCTTATTAGAAACTTACTATATTTAATGGCATCATGGCCTGATATTGTTTTTGCTATAACACTTTGTGCCAGATTTCAAAGTGACCCCAAGGAGTCCCATCTTACGGTGGCTAAAAGAATTTTAAGGTATGTGAAGGGTACAATAAATTATAGGCTGCTTTATGATAAGAGTGGACAACTTAATCTGTATAGGTATATAGATGCGGATTGGATTGGAAATTGTGATGACAGAAGGTCAACGTTTGGTGGTACATTTTATTTGGGCAATAGATGTGTTTCATGGCATAGCAAAAAGCATAATTTAGTGACTCTAAGTATTGTAGAGGCTGAATATGTGGTTGCTACTCAGGCTTGTACTCAATACTTATGGATGAAACAATAGCTTAAAGATATGAAGGTGAATGTACAACTATCGTTGTTAATTGATTTTGACAACCAAAGTGCCATCAATTTGTCCAAAAATCTTGTCCAACACTCCAAAACTAAACGTATTGAAATTAGGTACCACTTCATTAAAGAAAAGGTGAAGAAAAATGAAGTAAAGCTAGAGTATATACCTACCGCGGATCAAGTTGTTGATATATTCACCAAACCTTTATCAAGAGAGATGTTTCAAAAGTTATGTGTTCAGCCAACCCCTAGAGCCTGAGGTATTCTCTAATCCCTCTCCTCTTCCCTCTTCTATTCTTCTTTGGATTTGTTGTCAAAGCGGGATATATTGTGTATAAATCCAAAGAGAGTATATACTAATAAAAAGGGAGAGTAGCTTGATAGATAAAGAGGGAGAAGCAAAAATGGGGAGTCAAACCAGGTTAAAGGAGATGTATATTTTAAGGGTAGCTGTGAATGACAATGTGCAAGGGGAGCAATAAATGTTAACAATTGTTATATGTGCATTGTTAGATTTAATGTATTGCAAATAAATCCAAATAGGGAGAATGTTGAGCCCATATTTGATAGCTAATGTTAGATTTGTGGTTAACACCATCTCATAAGACTATATGTGTTGATTTGATGTTATAAATGCTGTTGAGATGTAGTGAGGTCATTGGGAAAAACTAGTGATAATAGATCAATCCTAATGTTGAGAAGTCAACGTTGACCATAACCCTAAATTTTAGGGGTCAAGATTGACTGTTGACCATAACCCTAAATTTTAGGGGTCAAGATTGACTGTTGACCCTAAAATTTAGGAAGTCAATGCTAACTATTGACCCTAAATTTTAGTACCTAACTCTGGCTATTGATTATAGGGCAACCTATAGGAATCAACGATGACTGTTAATGATCATGTTATCCTAATCTCAAGGCTCTATAAATACCCCCTATGCATCTTATAAGAAGGGTGTGTGTTGCAGAAGTTTTGAGAGAAAACAACCTAATTGCAATAGCCAACCAAAATGGAGAGAGAGGTAGCAAGACAACCAACCAAGAGAGAAAGAAAGAGGCAGCAAAGCAATTGACCCTCACCAAAACTTACAATAACTGGTCCTCACCAAGACTTGTAGCAGCCAACCCTCACCATGACTTGCAACAACTAGCCCTTACCAAGGATTGTAATAACCTTGAACCAATAAAACCAATAGCCTTGAACCAACAAGCTAGCAACCTTGAACTGGCAAACCAAGAGGTAGCAATTGGAGGTTCCTACACTAGTAAACCCGAAGACAGCAACATGAGGTTCCTGCATCAGTAATCCATGAGGCTTTCCAACAGACCAGCAATACTCCAAGAGATTATACCAGTAACACCTGAGGAGGCTTCCTAGCAGTAGAAGCACATCAAGGAATCAAGTAGAAAATTAGAACATGCAGCAACAGGTCATGCAATGGCAAGTCCAGGAAGCAAGCAAAAAATTAGAATGTGTAGTAGCAAGTTTAGGAATCAAGTAAAATATCAAAATGTGTAGTAGCAAGTTAGGAACCAGCAAACTACCAACCCTACTCCAATAGCACCAGTAAGGCATTCAAGAAGCTATATTAGTACCAACAGTAGGCGTAATGCTAGTAGTAGCACGAATGGACAACAGTGGTAGAGTGTGTAGATAGTAATAGCAACACATGTGGACAATAGTAGCAGCACATACAAATAGTAATAGCAGGGCATACAAGTAGTGATAGTATCCTGTGCACATGCTGACAATAGTAGTAGCATGTGTAGATAGCAACAGTAGTGGATGCAAACCAGCAATAGGTGAGACAACACCAACAACAAAGGAAGGAAAATATCCATATTTTGCACTAGCAATCTGTACAGATTAAGTAATCATTCTCCAAGAATGTTTTCACTATAAACTTTTGAAAAACCTTGCTAAATGAGGGTGGGATACCCTTGGCATGATTAGGAGATTGTTGTAAGTGGTTAAGGAGTAGTCCTTCCATAAGTGCTTGAGGAGTAATCCTTCCACAACATTGTTGTATCCCTTAATAACAATAGTAGATTGTATGATTTAGAAGTGATACTATCACATTATGGATATGGCTTACATATTGTTGGTGAACTATGTAAACATTGTTATGTGTGCTTGGGTCTTTGCACATTAATTTATATTCATATGGTCACGCTCATATAAAAGAGAAAGATAAAAAATTGGATCATTAGCTTTAACAAGTAATAGAGGTTAAATCCGAAATGATCTATAAAAAGCACATATCTCACACTAATTCACCCCCCTCTTAGTGTGAGACCTAAAAAGGTCCTTATCATATTTGTGATTCCTAACAATTATCAATGGTCTAAACATGTCCTTCAATGATTTTATCAGATCAAGATGATGGACAAAATGAATGCCATTGACGATAATCTATTATATCCTTTTGTTAAGCTATTGTCTCTAATAAAAACATAATCATCACATGAAAGGTTATGGTGTTAGATACATAACCAATTAGTTATATTATAAGTGAAAGACTATTAGTATATGTTATAGTAATCAAAAGGTCAATGATTAATGTTGTACTTTTTATTTTATTTTATTTTTGCATGCAACTAGTTAATAACTAATGTTTTATATATTTATTATTCCTTGTATAAAAGATATTATTATTAATAAACTCTAAAGATAAAATTCAAAGAATAAAGATAATTTATAAAGGTAATTATGATTGGATTATAATTGTAAGATACATATTGCATTGAAATTTTATTTCTATATATTTTTTAAATAATGTGTTATTGACGTAAAGCATTGATAAAGTTGTAAGAGTAATACATATGTTATGTTCATTTCTTAAATGTGAGGATAGTTAAATAAAGATACCAATGCTTGTTAGATAAAAAATTAATTGAATTGACCTATTGAAAAATTCCTAAATATAAAAATACTTATATGTTAGATAAATTACTCATGTGATGATCATTTAAGTAATTATCATACTTATTATCATAAAGGTACCATATTATTGGAATTATCATATTTTGATTTGATTATTAAGTTGTCCTAATCAAGAATTACTTGTGAGAATTCATTAATATAAATGTGGTTGCTAAGTTTGCCTTTTTTAAGTTGAACAATGATATATGAAACCTTTTCCAATTGCTTGAGTTGACAAAACCACTTTACCAATCACTAAGCAATGACTATTTCTTATTCAATTAAGTAAGTATAAGGATCAGATCCCTTTTTAGCAAAAGAAGTTGTATTTTGATAGCAATATCATGCTAGCACAAAGCACATTGCTTAAAAATTTCTTTTAGCTTCTTCTTTATGGCATAGAGATCCAAATGGGTTGGGTTTAGTTTAGAGATATATTTGAATTTGACATTGATCTTCCCTTTTGATGGCCATACTTTCCTCTTATAGTAGGTCAAGTTTCTATTTCAAAAAATCTTTGTTAATTTTTATAGCTTTATCTTTTACCTCATAGATGGTCTTGAATTTAGTAAGCCTTGGTTCTATGTTATGAAGTTTATTGCTAGATAATTGGGCAATAATTGTTTTTCCCAAAAATAGATATGTCATTGTTCAAGGGCTACTAAGAAGGGCTTAGGATGACCCCCATATAAGGATTGACTAAAATAATCTTCCTAGATAATGGGTAAGGTGTACATCCCTTAAAAATGTTTTTCCTTCGATGAGTGCTAAGGCTATCTGATGCTAGCTCCTTTAGCTCCTTAGTTTGAACTTTATTAATAAGACTAGACAAATCCTCTATATTTTCCTTCATTTTCAAGTCTTAGTGAGTTTACAAATTGGGAGTACATTTGCCATATGACAATCCTTGAAATTGTTTAACCCTTGTCTAATGTGTTATGCCCTAAACTTAAAGCATTGCTGTCATACCAAGGTGCACATATGAATCCTCCTTATGCTAATGTAAGACTATTAGTACTTGCCAATAACCTATCTAGTATAAGGAGACAAGAAAGAAAGAAATATAATCTCATCTCAATGTTACTCTAAGTATCTTTCTCTATTTGAGAAAAAAGGTAAATTTGAAAAAAAAAATCACTATTAAAAATAACAAAGAAGAATTTTGGATTATTTTCTTTTTCTAGGAATTATTTTCCTTTTTCTCTTATCTTCCTTATTTGTACTATCCAAAATCTAAAAATATGTATAATATTTTTAATATGAGTCGGGTAAATTGTAATATATGCTAGATCATAATTAAATAAATTGAGTAATTTAGATGCATATTAAAATCTTAATTTTATTAAAATACTAAGAAAAACTAAAAATGAACTATTAAGTAAATATCAAATACTATATATTATGGTAGTATAATATGATATTTAGAAGTTTTATCAAACACTTACATCTTCTTAAAATTAAGCAAAATTTATCATATAAGTATTTCATTAGCTTTAGTAATATTAACATGCATATTAACACACATAAAATAAAAAAAAAGTGAAGTTTAATCAAAATTGTAATAAATAAAAAAGTTTAAGCTTAGTCATTATTTAATAAAGGTTACTTATGTGTCCCTTTTCAATTTATAGGAAAGAAAACTTACTATTGTGATGCACACCTTAGAGAGGGAGAGGGAGAGCCTAATGCAAAAGTATCTTTTTAAGAGGCCAAATTCAATTCACCTCAACACTCATTCATCCATCTAATGGCTAGGTTGATTTAAGATTTCATTCGGCCATCAATTGTGCTATTTATTTACATTTATGAGACTTAATCTACATAATAAGAATTCTTAAGATTAAGAGTTTGGTTACACCTAACAAAAGATAAGATTCTGAAGTTTCCGACTTCTCCCTAGGATCTATTAGTTTGTGATACTGAAAGGGGGGTGAATCAATATCACCACAATTCGCAATTCACAGGTAAGTTAACAACTTCAACCTCTTCTTAAAAATGAACTCTTTCTCAGACTCGACAAAGGTAGATCTATTGCTACCTACTAATCACAATAGTTCCCAAAGTTACCTTTCAGACACTATGCCTAATAGATAATACAGATGTTCTTGTTTGGGTCTTTGTTAGGTTATGAGTTGGCTGATACTTTAGCTACGTTCACAACTCAATTCAAAACACAGAATGTAAAGAAAATTAAGGACACAAGATATTTACGTGGTTTCGTCAACATGACATACATCCACGGTGGTAAGGACTCTCCCTCTACCAAGACTATCCACTATACTTGTAAACACAGGTTACAATGGATGTCTTTAATTCTCTGCGCCTTTCACTATTGCAATTACTAAGCAAGTACAATACAAAGAGTGTCACTTACAGTGTCTACCCTTCTTCTAACTTGTCTTGCCTCTGTTAAATTGAAAGGCTACTGCACTACTGCTATGAAGTTCACCGCAACGTTCTCTAACCTCTCTTGAAAAAATCTGGAAATACATTGAGTTCTTTAGGTGCATCATTGAATTTCTTTTCTATGTTGTTTCACACAATTCTTGCTTTTACCGTCTTACTGTCTCACTCGTCTCCTTGTCTCACGATCTCACTATCTCACGGCTCGCCTGTTCGTTTCTCTCTCATCGTCTAGCCGGATTTCTCTCTCCTACCACCAGATTTCTCTCTCTTCCCGCAAGATTCCTCTCTCTTCTCACCAAATTTCTCTCTCTTCACTGTATTTCTATTTTTTGTTCACCCACTTGGCCGAATTTCCTCCCTTCTCTGTGGTGGTCTGCTTTTCTTCATCTTGCCATCCAGCCCCGTCTAACCGTATCGAGATTCTCACTCCAATGGTCTACTCTAATTTGGCCGTCGAGTTTCTCTCTTCTTCCTATCTAGCCGTATAGGCCTTTACCATCCACCCACCTTCAGTCATCCAACCATGTCATCTCCTCACCGACCCTGGTGTGCTGATGGTGTGTCGTTCCTCATGGGTTTCTCTCCTTCTTAGATCTGGTTTTTCACTCTCTCATCACCTTCCTTAACCGTCTTTTGGCCATTTTACGTTCAACGTTCAGACCCTCTTCGGCAGCCTCCTTCTCTCTCCACGTATTTGCCGTTTTTGCTAGATTTTCCGGTTGTCGATGGCTACAGTTTCTCTCTCTTTCTCATCAACGGCTGCTTAATTGTTTCAGTCGTCCACCTTTGTTCTTCATTTAGCCCGGCCGTCGATCGTTTCTCTCCTTCCCGTCGATGGCTAACATTTTCTCTCTCTTTTTAAGTGTTTGACAATTTCTCTCTCTAGGTTTTGCCCTGCCAAATACACTTTTCAATTTATGACGACACTATTCACTCTCTTCGTCCTTGCCGTGGTGTTCTTCCGTGTAGGGTTTGGTGTTCTCTTTGGTTGGTCGGTTGTTTAGGTTTTGCTGAATGCTCAATATTGCTGACTTTTCTTCTTTTTATTGTGTATTCAATTGTGTTGGCCTTCACCTATTTTTGTCTTCCAAGGTCTTTATATATCTCTTCCATGAAACCCTGATAGGGCTTACATGGCAGATTTATGTTCTTACCCTTGCGCGATAGATTTATTTTCTTGTCCCTCCATGAAGATTTCCGTTCTTGCCCTTCCATGTGGATTTACCTTCTTACCTTTCCATGTGGCTTTACTTTCTTACACAGTTAAACCTAGTTGACAACAATTACAACCCGTACAAGGCTGTGGGAACAACAATCTCCCTCTTTGTAATTGTTGGCAACACTCATAACAAAAGCCACTATGCAGCAGTTTCAACTCCCCCTAAATATGCATTTCCCTTTCTTAACAGCTCCCCCTACATTGTTGCTTCTCTCCCCCTTTGCCAACCAATTACAAATTTGAAAAACTCACAAAGTAGAGATGGAGGATTCACCTGATTTTCAGGCTTGAGGAGGCATCCGCAGACAGACTCATTCTGTGCTTTTTAAATAGCTCTGTGGATAGAGATTTAGTTAGATCTTATGTAGCCTCTTCAATAGATTTATGTTCAACTTGTGAGAGTAAAGCAGTAGCTCCCACAATTCTTGTTCTTGTTGTAACTCCTACTGATAGATCACCTGTGATCTGATTTTCTTGATGACCATTGATCCACATTTTCTTTTGCTTTCTTTCTTGCACAGTCTTAGTTGCAAGAGGATCTCTTTCTTCATCAATCACATACAAATTTCCAGCTGTTCTCTTCCTAACTACAACAATATTGCCTTCTTTACTCTTTACCTAACAACTTGTTTATATAAATATTACCTTATGGTCTTCATTGCATAGTTTGCTGATAGATGCTAGATTATATCTGAGTCCTTCAACATATAGAACATCTTTTAGCTTTCCTCTTCCAATGTTTACTGAACCCTGACCACTGATGTTGAGTGAATCATCATTCCAAACGTGACTCTACCTTCTCTTAACTTATTTAGCTTTGACAATTTACTATTGTATCCCATCATGTATGAAGTGCATCCACTGTCAATGATCCATTGCTTATCCTTGTAGTCAGCTTTGAGTGCAATTTCAACTATATTAGCCACCTCCCTTTTAGCTTTATATTCCTTCTTTTGAACTGGCTAGAAGATAGCTTTCTCCTTTTTCTCAGCTTTGACTACACCGCTTGTTTTCACTGTGCCATTGAGTTCCTTCTCTTGTTTAGGGAGAAGTGTCATGCATCTCTTGGCATTATGGCCAACCTGCCTGCACCTTTCACACTGCTCCAAGTCTGCCAATATAGCAAACTTGTTCTTTGAAATCACTGGTTTAGGTCTCCACCAACAATCCTTATTAGTGTGTCCTTGCCTTTTACAATATGTGCAAGAACTCATGATAGGTGTTCTCTTTTGGATTCTATATTGTGTCCCCATGTATGCAACATCGTATCTTCTCAAGTTGGAGACATATACTAGCCTTTTCCACCAGCAGTTAATTGCCTTATGACCTTAAACTCCACAATAAAGGCAATAACCTTGAAACTACCTCTTCTTGGGTCTGATCGTAGCTTATCTTCTTTTGTTCATCACTTGCTATGCAGGCAAAGTAGCTAGCTTCTTTGCTTGTGTGACTTTCATTTCAGTCACCTTCTTCTCCTTCTTCTGTTCAGCCATAGCCCTTTGCTGGCTAACTTTCTTTTCTCCATTTTTGTTTGCCACACTAGGTTGCTTCTTCAAATCTTTTTTATTCTCTGCTATCTTCTCCTGAGTCACAACCTCCTCTTTCAACTTCTGTGGCACATTCTTATTACCTTTAACCAATGCAACCTCAGATTGCTACACTTTCTCTCCATTCTTCTCTCCTTCTATAGAACTTGTTTCTCCTATCATTTTAAACTTCTACACGTTCTCTTTTCTACTTTTGAATTACTGCTAAAGTCTCAACAACTCTTTCTCCATTTCTTCAATTTTTGAAGCCCTTGAGCCAAGCTCTACTATAAGGTCTTCACATATTTTGATCTATTCTTCAAATCTTCTCTTCAAGTCAATATGCTTAGCCCTTATTTCATCCTTTTGACTTTCAGCTTCCTCAGACTTAGCTTTAACTTGTTTTATATGGGCCTCTAACCTTCTTATGGTTCTACCCCTTCTGACTATCTCCTTTGAAGCTGCTTCTAGCTTAGCTTCAAGATTTGGCTCTTCTTCATCAATCTCCTCTTCCTCTTCAGAGGTTGAGCTACCACCTTGTGCTGATGCCATAAAGACATACTCATCTAAGTCTTCATCTTCCTCCTCATTAGCTTCTTGTGTTTAACTCACATAACTCTTGAATGAGTCTCTCTTCTTCCTTTGTGGGTTGGCAGTCTTTTTATTGGACTTTTTTGATTTGAATGATGATCTTCTCTATCTTAAATTTGGCTCATCAGCATCATCCTCATCTTTATCATCAAGCTTCACTTTGCACTTAGAAGCAAAGTGTCCGGTCTTCCCACAACGATAACATCTCAAGGACAATTGTCCTTATCCCTTCTTAAACCTCCTCTTGAATTTCCTTGTGAAGTAAGCCAATACTTCAACCTAACTTTCTTCCTCATCACCATCATCATCCTTACTAGATGATTCTTCCTCTTCTATTATCTTCAAGTGTTTCATAGCTTTGAAAGCTGCATCCTTTGATACATTCATTATTACAGAGCTTTCAGCTGACTTTATCCTCATCTCATATGTAATGAGGTTGCACTAGAGATCATTCAGAGATATAGAATTGAGATCTCTACTCTCCTCTATGGCTGCTACCTTTCAGGCAAACCTCTCAGGCAGAATTCTCATAATCTTCTTCATAATAGAAGAGTCCTTCTTGTTCTTCCCATGACTTCTCAGGTCGTTCAAGCATCAATAACCCTGGTGAAGAACTCTTGGACTGTCTCATTTTTCTGCATTCTAAGAGATTCATATCTCTCCTTGAACACTTGAAATTTAGCCTCCTTCATTTTGTCATCACCTTCATAGATTTTTTGTAATCTGTCCCATATCTCCTTGGCAAATTTGTAGTCCATAACTTTAGCATACTCAACATCTGTCAATGCTAAAATGATGACATTTGAGGCCTTCCCATTTATCTCAAACTGCCTTAACTCCTCTAGAGTTAGGTCTTTACTTTCTTCCGGAGCCATGAAACCCTCCTATACGCATTTCACCATGTTCATGCCCATGGTTGCAAATACCACTTGCATTCTCACTTTCCACATGCGGTAGTTGGTTTCGTTGAAGATTGGAACCTTTTTGTTCTAAGTAGTGCTAGTGCTGGTATTGGCTTCCATTTCTTAGTATGCTAAACAAGTCAAACTTGTAGATCTCTTTATACTAGTACACCAAGCTGTTAAGTTCCAAACTGGTGAACCTATGTTTTGATACCAATTGAAGTTCCCAACTTCTCCCTAGGATCTACTAGTTTATGATACTAAGAGGGGGGTGAATCAATATCACCACAATTCGCAATTTGCAGGTAAGTGAACAACTTCAACAAGTTTACGTGGTTTCGTTAACGTGACGTACATCCATGGTGGTAGGGACTCTCCCTTTACTAAGACTATCCATTATACTTGTAAACACAGGTTACAATGGATGTCTTTAATTCTCTGCTCCTTTCACTATTGCAATTACTAAGCAAGTACAATATAAATAGTGACACTTACTGTATCTAACATTCTTTTAACTTGTCTTGCCTTTGTTGAATTGAAAGGCTGCTGCACTGCCGCTTTGAAGTTCACCGCAACACCCTCTAACCTCTCTTGAAGAAATTTGGAAATAGGTGGTGTTCTTCCGTGTAGGGTTTGGTGTTTTCTTTGGTTGATCGGTTGTCTAGGTTTTGTTGAATGCTCAATATTGCCAATTCTTCTTCTTTTTGCCATGTATTCAACTGTGTTGGCCTTCACCTATTTTTGTCTTCCAAGGTCTTTATATTTCTCTTCCATGAAACCTTGATAGGGCTTACATGACGGATTTACGTTCTTGCCCTTACGCGACAGATTTACTTTCTTGCCCCTCCGTGAGGATTTACGTTCTTGCCCTTCCATGTGGATTTACCTTCTTACCCTTCCATATGGCTTTACTTTCTTACACACTTAAACCTAGTTGACAACAATTACAACCCATACAAAACTGTGGGAACAACACGCTCATTCAAATACTTATTATGAACAATAATACTATGAAATTAACTTTTACTTTACAAGATTAATGTTGTCCTTATTACAGCTTCTTATGCATAATGAAATAACGTCTCTTATAGTTGAGTTTAACTTTTCACCATACTAATTCATTTAATGTTAGGTGTTGTTCCTCACATATTAATGTGTATAGTCTTTATGAATTAGAGTGAGAGAGAGGGTGATAGAAAAAAAAATATTTTTTGATTGATTAAAAGAATCGAGGAGTATAAGAGTGATTAGGATTTGATTTTGCTAATATGGTAGAAATTAATTAGAAAGCATGTACATGGAAAAGAGAGATTATCAATGATAAAATTGAATAACACTTTAGAGAAAATAGAAGTCAAATTTCTCAAATTATTTAACACCTTAAAAAGATATAAAAAATTTGGTAAAATTACATGACAACTTGCTAAGTAGATATAATAAGTTTATAAAAGTATACAACTACTTCAAATCATTTTTTAAATGGTACCTTTATGCTTTAATTTTACTTGTTAAAATTATATGTGCTTTTAAGCCATAACAGATTTTTTGTCTATCAATTCTTGTTGAATATCTCTTTTCTAGAAATACCTTATTCATTAAAATCCCTTAAAGTTTAATTGAGATGTCAATTCTAGTAATATCTTGTTGGATTTTGAAGTATAGGCAAAAATAATAGACTTTGGACTAGCCAAAATATTATCTAAGCAAGGAGAGCCATATAAAATGTTTGCCATTCTAGGCTTTATTGATTCCATTGCCCCATTTTTCTTGGCATTCTACAAACTCTATAATGCATTTATTACTTACTTTAACCAAAAATTTGAAGATTATAGCAAATTAGAGCATCAATTTGATATGTTTTTGATAATTTGTTTTTCTAGAGTAAGCCTACACAGTAAAAGTGAATGAAAGGATTGATGTCTATGGCTTTAGAGTGGTACTCCTGACATTAAAGACAAGAAAGGAACATCAATATAGGAATAAATATACTAGGTAAATTTAGTTTTTTCTAAACAAGCAAAAATCTATTTTTTTAGTGAAACTATAATGTAAGCAATAAGTTTGTCTCAACTTAATACTTTTTTGCATAATGGCCATCAACTTTTAAGTTGTTGAGTCCATTTTGATGGCTAATATTGAATTTATTATCAATTAATATTGAATTTATTATCAATAACACCTCATAGATTTGTCTTTGTTAATTTAATGTTACAAGTGCTTTTGAGATGAGGCATAGCTGTCTAGACAAAGAGAATCCAAAAACATTATGAACAAGGAAAAAGAGCTTGAGATGCAAATAGATCATTGATCGAAATTATTGATAGTAGGCCAACCTTAAACTTAAATAGTCAATGTTGATTATTGACCTTGAAATATTAGGAGTTAATGCTAACCATTGACCCTTGACTGTTGACCCTAAGTTTTAGAACTCAATGTTGACATTGACCCTAAATTTTAGGAATCAATACCGACCATTGATTGTAAGGTAACCCTTGGGAATCAATGTTGACCATTAATGATTAGGTAACCCTAAACTTAAGGCTTATAAACACATCCATGTGCTGCAGAAACATAATAGAGAAAATAAGAGAGAACGGAAAAAGAGTAGCCATAAAAAGAAAGAGTGTGTGCTATACATAAACAAAGGAGAGAGTGTGTGTTGTGCAAAAACAAGGACGAGAGTATGTGTTGCGTAGAAATAAAGGAAAGAGTGTGTGCTGTGCAGAAATAAGGAAGAGAATGCGTGTTATACAGAAACAAGGGAGAGTGTGCATGTTATGTAGGAACAAGGGAAAGAGTGTGTGTTGTGCAGAAACAAGGGACAATGTGCAAAAACAAGGGAAAGAGTACGTGCTGTGTAGAAACAAGAGAGAGGGTATGCTGTGTAGAAACAAAAGAGACAGCAACATAAGGGGAAAAGGAGATTGATGTTCCCACAACCTTAAATGGGTTTTAATTGTTGTCAACCAGATTTAAGTGTGTAAGCAGAAGTGGCTCATAACCTTGTACAGGATAAGACTAGCATGTCAAATAACCTCGTAAAGTGATATCCTTGGAGTGAACTTGTAGAGGGAGTATAACATTGCTTAAGTCTTAATGTGACAGTGTGACAAGGTGGTAACTGTTTATGGGCAATCCTGACCGTTCATTCAAGCAATCAAGGAATGAGATTTTAGTAGAAAGAAAAGAGCAAGAAAAATAAATTAAGAAGGAGGATAATGCTAAATTTTGAATGGAACAGTAATATAAAGCCACATGGACGGACAAGAAAGGAAATCTGCCATAACTATAGTAAGCCTTACTAGGGCATTCATAGAAGGTAGTATATAAACCAAGACTTATCTCTTGTGGGAGAGCCAATGCAAGATAGTGAGACCTAGAGAGGATGTAAGACATGGAGAAGCTAAGATGTGAGAGCAGACTAGACCTGGAAACCGTGAAACACATGAGAGCAGACCAGAAAGGTAAGACTAGGTAAGACCTGAAATGTGAGACCAAGTGAGACCAAATTAGAAAGGTGAGACCAGGTGAGACTAGACCAAAACGATAAAACTAGGTGAGACCTAGAGACGTAAGACCAGGTGATACCTGGAGACATGAGATTAGGTGAGACCAGACTAGAACAGTGAGACTAGGTGAGACGTGGAGATGTGAGACCAGGTGAGATCAGATTAGAATGGTGAGACCAGGTAAGATCTAGAAACATGAGACCAGGTGAGGGCAGACCAGAATGGTGAAATGGTGAGACCAAACTTGGAGACCATGAGACCAGAGACGGTGAGACAGTGAGACTAGGAAACAGGTGAGATGTGAGACCAGATAAGACCAAACCAGAGAAGATGTGAGATCTGGAGAAGGTAAGACGTGAGAGCAGACCCGGTGAGATGTGAGACCAAACCACGAGAGATGGTAAGACTAGGAGACGGGTGAGACCGTGAGATGGTGAGACCAAGAGTTATGTGAGACAACCAAGAGAAGAAGTTAAATGAAGCATTTGAGAGAACTCAATGTATTTTCAGATTTTTTCAAGAGAGGTTAGTGAGTGTTTTGGTGATCTTCCAAGTGACTGTAAAGTAGCCTATTCAAATCAAATAGTGGCAAGACAAGCTAGAAGAAGGGTAAACACAACAGGTGACACTCTTTGTATTGTACTTGCTTTGTATTTGCAATAGTAAAAGGAGCAAAAGATTAAGACATCTATTATAACTATATTGCAATCATAGGGAATACCACACTGGTATTCTAAGCATAGAGGATTGTCTCGATAGAGGAAGAAACTCTACCACCGTGGAGTACGTCACATTGATAGAACGACTTAAATCTCTTGTATCCTTGCTTTGAATTTACATTTTGTGTTTTGAATTGAGTTGTGAACACATCTAAAGAATCATTAAACCCATAACCTAAAGAAGACCTAATCAAGAATAGCTAATTTGTCTAATAGGCAAGGTGTCTAAAAGGTAACTTTAGAGACTATTGTGATTAGTAGGTAACAATAAATCTGCATTAGTTGAATCTAAGAAAGAGTTTGCTTTTGAGAAGAGTTTAAAGTTGTTCACATACTTGCATATTGATGAGAGCTAAAGTATTAAAGAAGTAGAACACTTTGGCTTAAATTATCAGAGTTTTTCTTTAAGGGGTATGATACTGATTCACCCCCCTTCTCAGTATCATAGACTAATAGATCCTAGGGTGAAGTTGGGAACTTCAATTAGTATCAGAGAACAGGTTCACCAGTTTGAAGTTTAACACCTTGGTGTATTAGTTTGAATGGTTTCAAAAGTTTTAACTTGTTTAGCATACTGAGAAATGGATGTCAGTACCAGCACTACATACAGTAAGAAGGTTCCAATCTTCAACAGAACCAACTACCATATGTGGAGAGTGAGAATGCAAGTGATATTTGCAACCATGGGCATGAACGTGGTGAAATATGTACAGGAGGGTTTTATGCCCCCAGAAGAAGGCAAGGATCCAACCCTAAAGGAATTAAGGCAATTTGAGATAAATGGGAAGGCATCAAACGTCATCATTTCAGCATTAACAGATGCTGAATATGCTAAGGTTATAGACTGCAAATCTACTAAGGAGATATGAGACAGATTATATAAGGTCTATGAAGGTGATAGCAGAATGAAGGAGGCCAAGCTTCTTGTTTTTAAGGAGAGATAT
>JAHLGO010000090.1:3583350-3595817 GCA_020615895.1 Ceriops decandra
AACAATTCACTTGTAATTGAAACAGTTGATAGGCAATAAAGTATGATGGGAGAGCATAAAATATCATATATAATCTTTAAGGTATCGTACAATTTTATCAAAGTGTTATATATAGTCTTTAAAGTATGATGTAATTTTATCAAAGTGATGTATACAATTTTTAAGATATTGTATAATTTTATCAAATGTCGTGTATAATCTTTAAGGCATTATACAATTTTATCAACTTTGTACACAACACTTTGATAAAATTTATGACACATTAAAAATGATATATACAATAATTTGAATATAATAAATTCTATAATTTTTTAGTCAAACCACACTTACACACTTTGAAAACAACACTTTCAATATGACACTTTAAGACTAATGATAGAACTTATAGTTTTGGCATTATCATTGGTGTATATAAAGACATATCATCTCTACAAACATTAAATAAGACACTTTTACTAATGATCAATGCATAGGCAAGTATGATGACCAAAATATTGAAAATGTTAATTATATTATATTTGTCTCACCTATCTTTCATTAATTAATGTGACTACAATTTAGTTATCTCAATTTAATGGGTTCATTCATTGTGCTCAATTTACTCTTAATAGGTTTAAACTTTCTTTAAATTTTCAGCTTTCATCCTTTTTTTTTTTTTTTGTGTTGTTTGGTCAATAAATCTAGACAACTAGTCCAAAATTTCAACTAACATTTTGAATCTTTCAATTCTTTCCATTTTCCTTAAGATCTCTCAATATTTTATTTAAATTTTTTTCTACAAATAAAATATAAAGAAAAAGATTACAAAATCTTTGAACAAATTTTTAATAGAAATTAAATTCAGATTAAAAAATCTTAACATACATAACATATAATAAAAGATAATATTCCATAATAAGAATAATATATGCTAATCAATTTGTCAGTTAACCATAAATTGGAATATATACAATCAATCCATCAATGACTAGACAAATTACTCTCTCATGTCTAGGCAAATCAATCAATCATGGAGACACTTCAAAATCTACTATATTTGACTTAGATGGATTGTGATAAACAATATAAAATTAGATGGTGATGAATGATATAGACTTATATACAAATTCAAATATTTTTTTTTAGATGATGACAATTATGTTTGATGATAGGAATAAATGATATAAAATTAAATGCAATAACTTCCTCTAAATATATGTTATCTCATGCTAATGCACTTTATACAAATAGAAAATATGCAAAGATTCATATCCAAAGAGATCAATAAAGAGGTCATCATTAGTCAATCATCTTACTCCCCCTTTGGCATTACATCTCCATTGCTTCCTCTTCTTAGTTTCCTCGTTCATCTATGAAATGTTCTTCTTCTATAGTAATCCTAATATGTTGGTCATTAGATCCTTTAATTCCTTCATATAATCATGTAGCTCATCTTTAAACTCATCAATAATATTATTCAACAACCTATAATCATTAGATTGCAAATGAACCTACATCATATACCTTTAATGCATGAAGCCAAAATTATCCAAACTATTGTTAGTCTATGCCTTACTAGCTAATGTGTTGGTTACTATTATAAATACACATTTAATATTTCATGTATATAATATATCAATTAAAGATAATCTTTATCTTATTATTTATATAATAATATGGTCACCAATAAACTCTAAAAATTAAGTCTATGAAATAGATATATTTTATAAAAGTAATTATGATGAGATCATAATTATAATATATCTATTGTATCAAAATAGTATTCCTAAATATTCTTAGTCAATATGCCATCAATATTTGACATTGATAAAATTTTGACTAGGATATGTTGTGTTTCTTTTTTAAGAAAGTAGTTGATCTTATAAATTGAAGTATAGAAATACTTAAACAAACATGTGAGTGCTTGTTAGTTAAATGAGTTCATTAAATTGATCTACTATAAGAATTCCTAAATAGAGCATTACTCGTATGTCAAAGAAATTTCTTATGTAATAGTCATGTAAGTGATCCTTAGGCTTGAGATCAATAAGGTATCTCATATAATAATTTGTATGCTTTGATCTCATCTTTAGGTTGTCCTAATCAAGGATTGCTTGTGGGGATGAAGTAAGACATATTATGAATTATATAAAGATAGTTAAGTGATTAATAAAGGATTTGTCATTTTAAAGTAATCATGGGAGTATGTCTCCTTTGTTTCCAATGAGAACAAATTTAAGAAATCCTTGCATAAGGTAAAATAATGATTTATAAGAAGTTATAATCTCATTTATAAAATCAATGACTGTATACATATTTGGAAATTAATAAAATTAAAAAATACGAAATAGGTACTAATTCCATACTCTATGTCTAATTAAAACATTAATATGATGAGATGATTGAATTACATTGAGACATTATGCATTAAAGAGATTAATCAAAATACTTTGATAGTCCTAACATTTGAGTAGTCATGATGTGTGACTAGATATCAATTCTAATCTATGAATATGAATTGATTAATTAGAAAGTTAATGAAAAATTAAAGGAGTTTTATTTCTTTGGAATTATAATTCATGTTCATTTCCAATATGTTAGGATGTTAATGAGTCATATACATAAGGATGATTGAGGAAATATAGAATTGAGATCGAGTTAGACTTGATTGAAAGGTTTGAGAAATTTATGGGATCAAATATATGATATTTTATATTATAAGGACTAAAGTGTAATTTATTCATAATTGACACAAGTCACCTAAATAGGGTTCTTTAATTCTTATCAATATCCCATAAGATAGATATTGCATGTTTAACACATTAGGGTTGTTAGCCTCCTTCCTTTTAGGTTATAAGAGTTGTTTTCTAATTATTTGTATGGATTATCATTAAAAACGGAATGGTTAGATGGTAATGATTAACAAAAACCTATTAATAGGCTGAAAAAAACAAATTTCTTTAGTAATTATTTTATCTTGTAGGATAAATTGTAATTATATTTAACAAGTAATCAATTTGCTTTTAAGAATCAAAATTTTAAATCATTATTACTAATGCATATTTATTTGATAAATATCTTTATAATTTTTAACCTCTAGGGACTATTTATAGGATATCTTAAAAGGGTTGAGAGAGACAACACTAAAAATGGAAACAAAGTGCCTTAAAAACAAAAATGAAGGATTAGATCCTAACTCTTGTGAAATCAACGTGATTCAAGCATTGGTCCATGCATGTCCACTTTCTTAACATTGCTAAAAATATTTTGCTTAGATACTCAGACTCCCCCTCCTTTTATACTTTATTACCTATTTCAAAAGGGTCAAGCAATCATAAGTGTCAGGGCATCACTTGAAGTAAAAGATAACACCCTTTATAATAGACAAAGAAATTCAAGCAAAAGAAATAAAAAGTTGTGGTGATCTCAAATGATGTTGAAGAAATCCCACTACATAATGTCAATAGATTATAATCATTTGCAACGCATAGTTTCAAATCTAAGTAGGCTGCCACTACTAAAGATGATGGGTTCCTTAAATACATCAACAAAGTGAGTACAATGTGGTTAAGTAACTTAGTTGAACTTTAACCAAAATCTTAAATCTCATTTTTGCTAAAAAAACTCAAAGCCTCATTGAAAGTCTTTATTACATATTCTCAATGAAGCATATGTTTCGACTATCATTTCCTTGGTCAACTTCAACCATATCATCAACTATCTCATGACAAATAATTGCTTCACATTCTCAAATGACGAGGTTCCAATTGAAGAGCATAATTATACCCAGGCACTACATATATTGTTCATCTATCATGGTTGTAATATGTTATGCATCCTCACTGACAATCATTCATCATTAAATTTTATGCCTAAAGACACATTAAAGCAATTACTAGTTGATGTCACCATTATAACACTAAGCACATGGTTGTGTAAGCATTTGATGTCATAAATCATAAAGTGGTAGGGAATGTGAAACTCCTAAAATATGTAGGACCATGAACTTTCAATGTGTCTTTCCAATTCATGGATATTGGGATACTTGTAAATCCATATTGTAAGAGCCATCTCCTCAACCTTATACCAAAAGTTGAAGTTCATCATAAGCAACTAATAAATTAAAGTTCATGCAAAGTATGATTTGCTTGTTACTAAACTACCCAAAATTCCTTATGTTGAGGCAATTGAAAAAGCATTGTGATATGCATTTTGCTCCTTAGAAATGGTTAATATGACTTTTTGGTTTGAGGAGTCATTTTTAAGATGCCACTCTTACCATCTAAACACTTACAAAAGGTAGTCAAAGTGATGATGAGAAATGGTTAACATCCAAACATAGGAATTGAAAAATATCTTTAAGGCATCACCACTTTGATATAGCCTATGGACAATAAGACCATTTAGGAATTAGATACCATCCTAACCAAGGCAATGCAGTTTAAGGATACTTGGAAGATAAGCTAATTGAGCTTCTACTACCCCTAACTTACCACTTCAATAGTGTAGGGTTCATTAATTAAACCCATGAAAACTACGATGCATCAACCAAAGTCATTATGGAATTCAATACATTAACAAACTACACTAACTCCAAAGAAGGGGAAAAAGAGTCACCTTGAGCCTTATTGATCCAACCATGCAATGCTGATGCCTTTATGTTCAACTAGTAGGCTTGGGAGATTCCTCAATTACTTAAGTCGTTTACAAAGTAATGCTATCTAAAAGTTTCCTACATATTGACAATCATTACATTTAAGGCTATGTAATAAAATGAGTGAATTTTTTTCATATGTTGACCAATAACATATGCTTATATCATTTGCACTCATATACCCTTGTCCTATCAGTTAAATTGTTATCTTAGAATTTGCCTTTGCATATTAACCTATTCTAATAATACATATTCGTTTCTGTATTAAGATAAAGTTTAAAAGTGCTCTTAATATGTCATTAAGACTGAAGGTGAATTCTTTTAAAAGGAAACTATTTCCTTAAAGCATATAAATGCTTCCTTAAAGAAGGAGATCCAATTTCTTATTGAAAATAGTAATGACTTGTAACATGTTTATATTAAAGAGCAAAGACTTGGGAAGCTCTTAGGTAAAAACCTTATTAAAGAAGGAAGTGCTTAAGATTCAAGAATCACTTACTTAATTTGTTAAGGGAAAGACAAGCTTGATAAGTTACTTGGCTCATAAATGCCTTAAAGGGGGAAAATTGGCTTGGATTATGCATCTTATGCATATCAACCTAAAGCTACTAAAGGCAAAGGAGTTTGTGAAAACATGCAAGCACAATCATCTAAGAAGACATTTTATAAGCATGCATTTGTATCTACATTATGCAATCACAATAAGAATAAATCTTGCAAATAAACTTATATGTACATTTCTCACCCATATAGAAATAAAACATCATATGTAAAAACCATATTTACATAATAGATATCATGGTCATTTGTATGATAGATATCATATGTTATTTCTATAGAGATTGTAGTCATATGTAGTTTACTTGTCCTCATAAAAGGAGTTTAGAAAGTTTGAAATATTCATATGTTGGTGTTTAATGCACTAAAACTAACACTTAATGACCAAAGAAAGTTTAAGTACCTAAATTGTATGATCTTTATATGGGGTTTTTTTTTTCAGAGTGGCTTAAAGTCATTAAAATGGTACTTAGGCAACAATTGTCCTATAAACATGATGAGAAATGCCAAACATTTCATTTCCTTTAAGGTAATTAATGGTGATGAGGTAACTTTTGATTACAATGCCAAAGTGAAGAGCCATGGATCTAGTATGGAATTTTGGGACATGCAAGTATAAAGCAACTTATAATTCTCAATCGACACAACTTTATAAAAGAACTTCCTAACATCAAATATGAGGAGAATAAGGTGTGCAATGTATGTCAATTGGTAAGCAAAGTGAAAGATCTATTAAGAGTGAAAAGTTAATATCTACCTTTAAACCCACCCTTGGAGCTATTGTATATGGACTTATTTAATCTAACTAGAATCTCTTTTTTAGAAGGAAAATTGTAATCATTTGTCATTATAGATGATTATAATAGATTTACATAGGTTAGTTTTTTAAGTCACAAGGTCAAATGATTAAAGACTTTTGAAATTCTTTTTAAAAAATCTAAAATGAAAATAGATACTATGTCACTTGCATTAGAAGTAATCATAATGGAGAGTTTGAAAATGAAGGTTGCAAAAAATTTGATGATTTTATTGAACTTATCTTTGATAGTTAATGTTGGATTTGCTGTTAACACCATCTCACACGGTTATATGGGTTGGTTTGATGTTATGAATGCCATTGAGATGCAATGAGAGCATCAGGAAAAATCTGTGATGATGGGTCAACCTAAATGTAGAGGAGTCAATGTTGACTATGACCCTAAATTTTAGGGATCAAGATTAACCGCTTACCCTTGACTTTAAATTTTAATACTCAAATTTAGCCTTTAATTGTAGAACAACCTATGAAAATCAATGATGATTGCCAATGATCCCCCTAATCTTAAGATTCTATAAATACCCCTATGTGTCTTGTAAGGGTGTGTATGTGAGCTACAGAATTTTTGAGAGAACAAAACCTAGTTGCAACAGCTGACCAAGAGAGAGGAGAGAGAGAGAGAGAGAGAGAGAATGGGAGCAAGGCAACCCAGTAAGAGAGAGAGAGAGAGGCAACTTAAAGCTGCCGACCACCACGTCCTTACCAGGTTGCAGTAGCCGGACCTCACCAGCACCTGCAGCAGTCGGCCCTTACCAAGTTGCAACAGCCGGCCACCACACCAGCAACCTGAAGCAGCTGGCCACCATACCAGCAACTTGAAGCAACTGGCCACCATACCAGCCACTTGAAGCAGCCTGCCACCAAACCAGAAGGTGGTGCAGCAACCTGTGAATCTAGCAGCCAAGGGAGAGAAACCAGAAGGTGGTGCAGCAACCTGTGAATCCAACAGCCAAGGGAGAGAATCCAGGAACACCAGCAGCCACCTGTAGATCCTGCAGCAAGGGAGAAAATCTAGGAACACCAGTAGCCACCTACAGATCCTGCAGCAAGGGACACCAGCTGCCACCTGCAGATCCTGCAGCAAGGGAGACAATCCAGGAACACCAGTAGTACGTGCAGAAGGGCTCCTGCACTAGCAACACCGGTAGGAGGTCCTTGCATTAGCAAAACAGGTAGTTGTCTAGCAAACCAAATTCTGCAGCAGTAGCATCCGGGAATCAAGTTGTAAACCAGAACTTGCAGGTTGCAGGTTCGAGAATAAGGAAGCAAACCAGCAGCAATAGGTGTCCTGCACCAGCAAACAAGGAGGCAGCAGCAGCAGGAGATTCTTGCACCAGCAAAGCTGTAGGTCTGGTAGAAGGTGGTGCAGTAGCAGGAGGTGTCCTGCACCAGCAGCTATAGCAGCAGCATCTGGGAATCAAGTAGAAAACTAGCAGCTTTAGTAGCATCATCCGGGAATCAAGCAGCAAACCAGTATCTGTAGCAGCATCATCCGAGATCAAGCAGCAACCCAGCAGTAAGAGACTCTTGCACCAGTAATCCAGGAGCTTTCCAGTAGACTAGCAGCACTCCAGGAAGCTTTATAGCAAACCAGCAGCACTTCGGGAGGTTATACCAGCACCCCGGGAGGTTTCCCAGCAGCAGAAGCACGTCCAGGAATCAAGCAGAAAATTAGAATGTGCAGCAACAGGTCCAGGAATCAGTAACCACTTGCAGAAATTGCAATAGCAAGTCCAAGAATCAGCGGTGCATACAGACATTAATAGCAGCCAGTGCACATGCGGACGACAGCAGTAACGCATATGGACAACAGCTGCACATCTAGGAGGCTATACCAACAAGTGTAGCGCACCTAACAACTAAATCAGCAACAGCAGTGCGGGCGGACAGAAGCGGCATGACTAGGAGGCTATACCAGCAAATGCAATGCACCTAGCAACCAAATCAGCGAGAGCAACGGGTTCGGACAGCAGCAGCATGTCCAAGAGGCTATACAAGCAAGTGCAGAGTGCCCAGCAACCAAATCAGCGAGAGCAGTGAGTGTGAACAGCAGGACATATAGGAGGCTATACCAAGTGCAGCGCGCTCAGTAACCAAATTAGCTAGAGTAGTGCATGTGGATAGTAGCAGTGCATGCAGACAGTAGTAGTGCACGCGGACAGCACAAGTAGTGTGTGTGAATAACTGCAACGGCACAAGCCAATAGTAGTAGCAGCACATGTAGACAATAGCAGCAACACAAGTGGATAGCAGTAACACGCTCGGACACCAATAGTAGTGCATGCACATAACCGTAGCAGCTCATGCAGACTGCAATAATTGTGCGTGCCAGCAGCAATAGCAGTGCTTGCAGGCAACAGTGGCAGTGAGTGAGACAACACCAGTAGCAAAGGAAGAAGAAGATCCATATGCTGCATATGCAATTTATACACATTGAGTGATTGTTCTCTAAGAAACTTTTCACTATAAACTCTTGATAAACTTGCTAAAAAAGGGTGGGATATCCTACGAGTGATCGGGAGATCGTTGGAAGTGGTTAAGGAGTAATCATTCCACAAGTGGTTAAGGAGTAATCCTTTGACAACATTATTGTATCCCTTGATAACAAGAGTAGATTGTGTAATTTAGGAGTCATCCTATTACACCGTAAATGTAACTCACACATTGTGGGTGAAACTTGTAAAAATTGTTGTGTGTTTATGGGTACTTACGCATTGATTTTTTATTCATACGGTTGCTTTTACATAAAGGAGAAAAATAAAAATTAGATCATTGGCTCTAACAAATAGCAAAGGTTACATCCGGATCAATTTGTAAAAAGTGGATACCTTTCACTGATTCACCCTTCCTTTCAGTGTGAGACCTAAAATGGTTCTCATCAAGTGGTATTAAAGTTAGTTCCTATTGATCCAAATTTTCTTCTTTAAATTAAAGTTATGCATTGTTGTGTGAGTTTTTATCTCTACTGTTGTTTGAGATTTTGGATGGCATAAACAATGTTAATAGCAAGGACATCCTTACATTTGATGGACATAATTATAAGTTATGGAAGAATAGAATGCTGCAATATTTGATGTCCTTTGGTCATGAGGTGTTTGAATCTACTATTAATGGCTTCATCTTTATTGTTAAAAGTGATCCTATAACGCCAACTGATAAGAAAAACTTGGAGTGTGATGGAAAGGCAAGAAATGCCTTATATGCCTCCCTATCAAATAAAGAATTCACTAAGGTGATGAGGTGCAACATAGCCAAGCAAATCTAGGAAAAACTAAAGAAAATTTATAAAGGAGACAAGGTTGTGAAAGAAACTAAGTTAGAAATCTAAAGGAGTAGATTCGAAGACATAAGGATGTAGAATGATGAGAATATGGATGCATTCTTCACAAAAGTCAACAAAATTGTGTGCTCTATCAAAGGATATAAAGAGGAGATTCACAATGACACTATGGTAAAGAAAATACTTAGAACTTTGTTGGAAGCTTATAATGCCAAAGTTTCCTTCATAAAAGATAGAGATCTAGATAGGGTGCTCTTAGATGATTTGCATAGCATATTGGTGGCTTATAAAATGATAATAACCCTAATGAAGAAAGAAAAGAAGTCTAAGGTGGAGAAGGAGCTAGCCTTTAAGGCAATGAAGAAATTGAAGATTAAAGACCAAGAAAAAGAATCCAAAAGTAGCTTAAAAGAAGATGGTGATCCTCAAATGAATAAAGTTTTGGCGTACATCACCAATAATATGAGGAAAGGAAAAATGAAGTACAAGGGAAAATTACCCTTGAAGTGCTTTAGCTATCGCTTTGTCGTGGACTGTCCAAAAAGAAGAGAAGCAAGCAATGATGATGATAATGAGCCTACCCTAAGGTAGAGAACAAAGAAATCCAGTTATCCTAAAGGTAGAAATTTAATTGCTAAAAGGAAAAGCAATTCTTCATATTCAAAAGAAGAAATTATTTAAGCAAGCTAGATGAAAAGGATTCTAAAGAAGAAGTTAATGATGATTCTGATGATGAGGCTACAAAGGATGTTCTGGTTGCTCAAGTAGATGATGACCAAAAATCTTCAAGTGAGGAGGAATCAATAGAAGAGGAAGAGGATGAGTTGCTGCAGCAACTTGAGAATGAGTTAAGAACTTGTTTGCACAAAAATAGGAAGCTGGAAAAAAAGGTAAAGTAGTTTGAAGTAAAAGAAAATGAGTACTTAAAGAGAATTAAAGAGTTGAGCATACTTGAGGCAAAGCAAGGAAAAATACACAAAGACCTTGGTGCTAAGGTGATTTCATAAGAGCAAGAGATGCTAACTTTGTCAGCCAAGCTCCATAAGGCTAAGTATGAGCTAAAGAATTGTGAAGAAAGCTTTATGCAGGCCATGGAAGTGAAAGAAGAGTCATCTTCAACAAATGCCATCAAGAAGGATGCTACTAGAAAGTTGATTAAGTGTCTAAGCAATCGAAGACCTTATTCCATGGGGAAGAAAGGCCTTAGCTATATCGAAAAGCCAAATGAGAAGGTAGTAGAGAAAAGCAAACTTGTTTGTGCTTTAAAGCAAGCACAATGATATGATGGATAAGAGAGACCAACCTAAGCTAAAAAAGGTTAGGGAAGATATGGTAAAGACTCATATCCAAAGAAGATAGGCTATTAAAATTGGAGAAAAGGTTGCCACACCAGTTATTAAAGCAACAAGACATGAACTTGGTAAAAGAAGTAAATCCAGGTTTGAAGGATTTTTCTAGAGCTATGGTAAGTATGAGCACAATGCTAATGCTTATTGGAATACTTGGCCTATAATGAAGAGGAGTGTGAGACAAGAGTCTAGGGGGAGACTTTATCAAGAAAGGAGACAGTCTCATGTGGAAAGAAGTCATATTTCACTGAGAAATAATTTTGATTTGCTGGGAGAGATTTGTGGAAGATGTGAAAGGATTAGACACACTACTGAGGATTACTTGACATTAGTACCTAGTCAAAGAATGCAAAGGAGAACACTACACATACTACCACATTCAGCCAAAGAAGAACAAAAGGAAGAGATAGGACTATGGTTGTGGAAGTAACCTTAAAAGCTTCCAAGAAAGAAAAGTCATGGATCCTAGACAAGGGTTGGTCTTTACACATGAAAGAAGACTCTAAGGTGTTGAAGAAAATAGTAAAATATGATGTAGGATCAATCAAATTTGAAAATTATGGTGCTTTAAACATTCAAGGTATTGATGCTACTGAAATTGGTGCAAAAAAGCTGAAATTATTAGTGTTAGTTAGTTGTGTGATGATGGATATAAAGCTGCTACTTTCAGTAAGAGTGACTGTATAGTAAAGAGATTAAATGATGGTGTTATTCTTACTAAGGGTGAAAGAACAAATGGAAAATTATGCCAAGTTTCCAAAAGCAACAACACATGCTACATAAGCACTAAAGATGAGAATGTGTTGGGGCATAGAAGATTGAGACATCTTGGACAAAAAAAGGCTGAATTTATATGTTTAGCCAACCCCTAGAGGTTGAGGTATTGTCTAACCCCTTTCCCTTTTCCCTTTGCTATTATTCTTTGGATTTGTTGTCAAAGAGAGAGTTATTTTGCATAAATCCAAAGAGATTATATGTTGATAAGAAAGGGGAATAGCTTAATGGATAAAGGAGGAGAACTTGTCAAGAGGGAGAAGCAAAAAAGGGGAGTTAAACCCAATTAAGGGAGATGTATAAACAATTGTTATATGTGTTGCCATTAAATCCAAAGGAAGAGATTGTTGAACACATCTTTGATAGCTAATGTTGGATTTGTTGTCAACACAATCTCATATGGTTATATGGTAATAAAGACCTTTTTAGGTGTCACACTGAGGGGGATAAATCAATATGAGATATCCTCTTTTTACAAATTGATACGGATTTAACCTCTGCGACTTGTTAATGTCGATGATCCAATTTTTTATTTTTCTTCTTTATATAAGTGTGACCACGCAAATATAAATCAATACGCAAGCATCCAAGCACATTTGATAATTTTTACATGATTCACCCACAATGTGTGAATATGTCCACTATGTGATAAGTTCACTCCTAGATCATACAATCCACTCTTGTTATCAAGGGATACAATAATGTTATGGAAGAATCACTCTTTAACCATTTGTAAAAGGACTACTCCTTAATCATAAAATTTTTATGTGGAAGGACTGCTCCTTAACAATGTTGTACAAATCAACAATATTTACGTGGTTCACCCATAATGTGTGAGCTATGTCCACTGTGTGATAAGTTCACTCATAGATCATACGATCCACTTTTGTTATCAAGGGATACAACAATATTGTGAAAGAATCACTCCTTCACTACTTGTGGAAGGACTACTCTTTAATCACTTACAATGATCTCCCGATCAAGGAGTTGATCTCTCCATCACCCCAAGGGTATCCCACCATTCTTCAGCAAGTTTATCAATAGTTTATAGTAAAA
>JAHLGO010000090.1:3595917-3667546 GCA_020615895.1 Ceriops decandra
GATATCGATCTTCTCTTTCCTTTGCTACTAGTGTTGTCTCACCTGCTGCCAATGTTGCCCACCCGCATTACTCCTGTTATCTATAAGCACTGCTCCTACTATTCGCACGCATTGCTCCTATTATCTGCATGAGCTGCTCCCACTGTCCACAAATGTGGTGCTATGCCTATTGACCGTGCACATTGTTGTTCCCTTCTCGTACTCTTGCTGCTATCCACACATGTTGCTACTACCTAAAAACACTACGACTACTTTTTGTGCCCACTACTGCTAATGTTAGTCCCTCCTAGATGTGTTGTTGGTGTAGGAATGCCTCCTGGGCATGCTGCTAGTGTAAGAACACCTTCTAGATGTGTAGGGACACTTGTTGTTGCTAAAAAGTCTCCTAGATATGTTTGGGAGCCTCCTAGTTTGGTGTGGTGGCCAACTACTGCTATCACCTTTGTAAGGGTTGGTTGTTACTCTCACCTCCACAAGCGCCGGTTGCTATTATCACCTTCGTGAGGACTGACTGCAGTTGTTACCTTCATGAGAGCCAGCTACTTCTGTCACCTTCTAGAGAGCCAACTGCTATTGTCACCTTTATGAGGGTTGGCTACTGCTCTTACCTTTGTAAGGGCCAGCGACTAGTTTGTTGGTGAGGATTGGCTATTTTTCTGCCCCTTATTATCAAGGGATACAATTTAGTTGTGGAAGAATCACTCATTAACCATTTACAATGATCTCCCAATCAAAAAGTTGATCTCTTGATTACTCCAAGGGTATCCCACCCTTTTTTAGCAAATTTATCAAGCGTTTATAGGAAAAATATTGTTAGAGAATGATCACTCAATGTATACAGACTAGTAGTGCAGAATATAGATCTTCTTCCTTTACTACTGCTGTTTTCTCACTTGCTACCAGTGTTGCCTACACGCGCTGTTGCTGCTATATGCACATGCTACTACTGTTGTCTACAAGTGCTACTGCTGTCCATTGCACAGCTTTAATGTCCGCACTCACTGCTATTACTATCTATGCACATTGGTGTTGTTTGCACACACTACTATTGCTATCCGTACGCACTAGTGCTGTCCAAATGCATTGTTGTTGCTATCCACACATGTTCTTGCTATTGTTTGTGTGTGGTGCTTTTGTCCACATGTACTGCTGCTGTCTGTACGCATTACTATTATTGTCTGCACACACTGCTACTGTCTATACACACTCTACTGTCCACACATATGTTGCTGTCTGCACATGTGCTATTATCCACACATATTACACCTGCTGCCTGCATGCACTATTGCTTCTATCTGCACACGTTGCTCTCGCTATTGTAGTTGCTAGGCACATTACGTATGTTAGTATAGCCTCCTGAACGTATTGCTACTGTTTGCATGCACTATGTCTACTATCCACATAGCCTACTGCTGTTCGTGCACGCTGCTGCTTTTGTCCATATGCATTGCTACCATTCACATGCACTATGATTACTGTCTGCACATGCTATCCCTACTATCCACATGCACTGCTAATGTTTGCTTGCATCGCTGCTATTATCCCTACGTGAAGCAACTGTTTTCTCACACCACTACTGCTATCCCGTCCTTCTAGCTGCTACCTTGGTGGTGCTTTGCTGGTGCCAAACCCTTCTACTGTTGCTCCACCACCTGTCGACTGCTACTCTACCTCCTATCAGCTGTTGCCTCGGTGGTTTGATAGTGCAGGACCTTTCTACTACTGCTCCACTAGCTACTGGCTATTGCTCCACCTCCTGTCGACTGCTACCTTAGTGGTTTGTTGGTGTGGGTGGCCGATTACCTTGCGCTCTTTCTTTCCTCCTTGGTCGACTACCTTGCTACCTCTCCCTTAGTGGTTGCTACACTTTTGTTGCCCAACTGCCTTGCCTTCTTTCCTTCCTCCTTGGTCCATTACCTTGTTGCCTTCCATGGTGGTTGCTGCACTTTGCTTGGTGGCTATTGCCTCCTTTTGGCCATTGACTTCTCTTTTTTCTTAGGTTTGCCATTCATCTCTCAATTACTGTTCAACACACAATTTTTTGCAGCCCTATCTACTCTTTTTGCAAGACACATAAGGGTATTTATAAAGCCTTAAGATTAGAGCTACATGATCATCAATGGTCATCATTAATTTCCACATGTTGTCTTACAATTAATGGCCAAATTTGAGTCTTAAAATTTAGGGTCAATGGTCAACGGTCAATCTTCACCCCTAAAATTTAGGGCCATGGTCAACATTGAATCCTCAACACCAAGGTTGACCTATCATCACTGATTTCTCCCAATGACCTCACTACATCTTAATGACATTCATAACATCAAATCAACACATATAACCATGTAAGATGGTGTTGACAATAACTCCAACATTAGCCATAAAAGATGGGCTCAACAATCTCCACTTTTGAATTTGTTGGCAACACATTAAATCCAACCATACACAACATCCCCTACACAAAGTCATTTGGCTCTCCTTGAAACATGCATCACTTGCTACTCCTCTTGTATACTTCTCCTCCATTTAACAAGTTTTCCCCATTTATCCGTCAAGCTACTCCCCCTTTTTATGATATAAGTATACCCCTTATTTAGGTTTATGCAAAATATCTCCCTCTTTGACAACAAATCCAAAGAATAATAAAAGAGGGAACAAGAGAGGGGTTAGAGAATACCTCAACCTCTAGGGGTTGGCTAAACACATAAGGTCAACCTCAACTTTTGGAATATCTCTTTTGACAGAGGTTTAGTGAATATATCGACCATATGTTTTGCAATAAGCACATACTCCAGCTTTACTTCATTTTTCTTCACCTTTTCTTTAATAAAGTGGTACTTGATTTCAATATGTTTAGTTCTTAAGTGTTGAATAGGATTTTTGACAAATTGATGGCACTTTGGTTTTCACAACTAATTAGCAGTGGTAGTTGTACATCCACCTTCATATCTTCAAGCTGTTGTTTCATCCATAGTAATTGAGTGCAAGCTTGAGTAGTAGCCATATATGCATCCTTTATAGTATGTAAAGTCACTAAATTGTGCTTCTTGTTATACAATAAAATACATCTACTACCCAAATAAAATGCACAACTAGATGTTGACCTTCTGTCATCACATTTCTAGCCTAATCCGCATCTGTATACCCATATAAATTAAGTTGTCTGCTCCTATCATAAAGCAGCCCATAAGTAGTTGTACCCTTCACATACCTTAGTATCCTTTTAGCTGCCATAAGATAAGACTCCTTGGGGTCACTTTGAAATCTGGCACAAAGGGTTACAGCAAAAACAATATCAAGCTTTGATGTTATCAAATATAGTATGCTTCCAATTAACTTCTTATATTCCTTCTAATCAATCATGTTGCCTTCTTTATCCTTACCTAACTTTGTTCTAACTGTGACAGAAGTGCTTACTTCTTTCGAATTCTCCATCCCAAACATTTTTAATAGCTTATAAGCATACTTTTCTTGGGAAAGAAAAATTCCAACCTCACTTTGCAATACCTGTAATCCTAAGAAGAATTTCATTTCACCAAGCATGGACATCTCAAACTTCTTCTTCATTTGCTTGGCAAAGGTAGTGCACAAGGCCTCCTTTTTCGCAACAAAGATTATGTCATCAATATGGACCACAACAATTTACTGCCCCTAGTTGTCTTCATTTATATACAGTAAGCTTATAATCAACTTTCTATATTCCTTTTGATCAACCATGTTGCCTTCTTTATCCTTGCTTAACTTTGTTCCAATCATGATAAGAGTGCTTACTTCTTTAGAGTTCTTGATCCCAAACCTTTTTAATAGCTTACAAGCATATTTTTCTTAGGAAAGAAAAATTCTAGCCTCGCTTTGCAATACCTGTAATCCTAAGAAGAATTTCATTTCATTAAGCATAGACATCTTAAACTTCTTCTTCATATAATCGGCAAAGGCAATGCATAGGGCCTCCTTTTCTATAGCAAATATTATGTCATCAATATAGACCACAACAATTAACTAGCCCTGGTTGTCTTCTTTTGTATACAAGTTGCTAACAACATTCCCATTTCTAAACTTTATGTTCTTAAGGCATGTATCCAGCTTGGAATACCATGCTCTTAGAGGTTGCTTTAAGCCTTATAAAGCCTTGTTTAATCTACACACACTTGAGGCATCAAGATCAAGTATAAAACCATTAGGCTGTTAGATAAATTCCTCTTCTTTAAGCTCTCTATTTAGAAATGTAGACTTCACATCCATCTGATAGACTTTATAGATTTTTTGAGTAACAATGACCATGAATATTCTGATTACTTCAAGTCTAGCCACTGGAGCAAAGGTCTCTTTAAAGTTAACAACTTCTACTTGTGACTAGCCTTTGCAGACAAGTCTTGCCTTGTTTCTTACAACCTCACCCTTTTCATTAAGCTTATTTTTGAATAGCCATTTGGTTCCAATGATGCTTTTACCTTTAGGTCTAGGGACTAAACACCAAATGTTATTCTTTTTAATTTGGTCAAATTCTTCATTCATAGCACTCACCCATTCCTTATGCTTTAATACTTCTCCCATGAATTGGGGTTCAACCTTAGAAATCAGTGAGGTTTGCTCAATAACCCTTAGTCTTCTTCTAGTCTACATAGAGTCCTCTTTCTTGCCAATAATGTTTTTGACCTCAACTTCCGTTCTAACTCTTTTATGAGTTTGGGAACGCCTTTATGTTTCTTCTTCATCACTTATAACTTAAGAATAAATGTCTTCCTCACTATCAAATTCTTTTCAGTTGTTATGTGATTGCTTGTAGCACCATTTTCAATTACTTTAACATTAAAGCTATCCACCATTTTCATCAACCTTTCGTTAAATCATCTAAAGCCTCTTCCCTTTGGTACATAGCCCAAGAATATGCCTTCATCAACCTTTTCATCAAATTTTCCAAGATGCTTACCTTTGACTCTAATGAGGCATAGGCTTCCAAACATTTTAAAGTGTTTTATAATTGGCTTCTTTCTATACCACAACTTATGGGGTGTCTTCTTAGCATGTAGTCTCATCAAGCATCTATTTTGAACCTGAGTTACAGTGGTGATAGCCTCTCTCCATAAGCCATGTGATGTACCATGCTCAATTAGCATGGTTCCTACCATTTCCACTAGGCTTTTATTCTTCTTTTCGGTCACTCCATTTTATTGGGGTGTGTAAGGACTCACATATTTATACTTCACTCCATGCTTCTCCAAATAATCTTTAAATTCACTGCATATGTATTCTATCCCACTATCTGTCCTGAGCATTTTAATTTTTCCCCCTAACTGGTTTTCAGCCAGCCTTTTGTAGCTTTTGAAATTATTGAGAGCCTCTAATTTATGTTTCAAGAACATAATGTAAGCCATTATTGTAAAATCATTAATGAAGGAGATGAAGTACCTATCACCCTTGGTTAATCTTTGTCTTATAGGCCCACAGATGTCCAAGCGAATAATCTCTAATGGCATCTTTTTTTGGATTTCCACATTTTTGTGGGTAGCATTTACCATCTTTTATTTTTGACATCTGCTGCAAATTTCATCTTTTTCTCTTCTCAGCTTGAGTATATCTCTCATAATTTCATTTCTAGATAGCTTGTTCAACTCCTTTTGTCTGAGATGTCCCAATCTTCTATGCCACAATAAGTTCTTATTTTTAGTACTTATATAGCATGTGTTTATGGTTCTAGAAACTTGGTACAAGTTTTCATACGTTCTTTCACTTTTAGTCAGAACGATACCATCTTTTAATCTCTTTACTGTGCAGCCACTCTTGTTGAAAGTAACATCATGTCCATCATCATAAAGCTATTTAAGATTGATGAGATTATGTTTTAGCCCTTTAACATAAAGCACTTTCTTTGATTTCAACTTTTATGCACCAATTTCAGCAGCATCAATACCTTATATCTTTAAGATACCATCATTGCCAAATTTGACTGACTCTCCATCATATTTGGCTATTCCCTTTAACATCTTAGAGTCTCCCATTATGTATGAAGAGCAGCCACTATCCAAGATCCATGGCTTTTCTTTCTTGGAAGCTTTTAAGGCTACTTCCACAACCATAGTTTTTTCTCTTCCTCTTCTTCTTCTTTGGCCAAATAAGGGAACTTCGGTAGGTATTCTCCTTGGCATTCCTTGACCGGGCAGCAATAGTTGGCATGTTCTCATTTGCATTCTTTGACCAAGTAGCAATGTCATGTAGTCCTCAGAAGTGTGTCCAACTCCCTTACCTCTTCCACAAATCTCCCCCAACAAATCAAACTTGTTTCTTAATGGAATATGACTTCTTTCCACCTAAGACTACCTCCTTTCTTGGTAGATTCTTCTCCAAGACTCTTGCCTCACACTCCTCTTCATTATAGGCCAAATATTCCAATAAGGACATACGAGATTTACGTGGCTCTGTCAATGTGAAGTAGATCCACGGTCGTAGGGACTATCCACTATACTCGAGAATTCCATTTACAATGGATGTCTTAATTCTCTGCTCCTTTTAATATTATAATTACTAAGCAAGTACAATACAAAGAGTGTCACTTACTATGTCTACCCTTCTTCTAACTTGTCTTGCCTCTGTTGAATTGAAAGGCTGCTTCACTACTGCTTAAAATTTCACCGCAACACTTTCTAACATCTCTTGAAGAAATCTGAAAATATGTTGAGTTCTCTCAATGCTTCACTGAATTTCTTCTCTAAGTTGTTTCACATAACTCCTACTTTCACTGTCTCACGGTCTCACCCGTCTCTTTGTCTCACGGTTCGCCTCACTTGTCTATTTCTCTCTCTCTTGTTGTACCGCTGGATTTCTCTCTCTTACCATCCAGCCATTCACTCTTCTTTGGCTGTTCACCTCTATTTTGTCATTTAGCCGTCTCTGATTTTGGTCATGTTTTCTTTTTCTTGACTTCTCGTCGACTTTGATTTTGCTGTTCTTGGGTTTTTGCTAGTTGTCTATTTTTAGCGTTCTGCTCACTGTTTCAGTTATCTCCCCTTTCTCTCTCTCGACAGTTGTTCTTTGTTCAACCCGACCATCTCCTCTTTCTCTCTCCCTCGACCTTTGTTCTTCGTTCAACCCAGCGATCTCCCCTTTCTCTCTCTACCTCTTTGTTGTGTTGTCTCCTCGCCGACCACTAGTGTGACGATGGTGTGCCGTTCCTCACGGGTTTCTCTCTCTTGTCGTCACATAATTTTCTCTGATTTGCTCAATTTTTCGACCTCTCCCCTTTTTCGACAATGGCTAGTGTTCATTCAATGACTACACTATGCAGCTACAATGTTAGGGACTTTTATTGGCCTTTATATACTCCTTCATAAAACCTAATAGGGCTTACTTGCAGTGAATTTACTGTTTTGCCCCTCTATGTGACTTTTACGTTCTTGCCCTTCCATGTGGCTTTTACCTTCTTACCCTTCTATGTGGCATTACTTTCTTGCACACTTAAACATAATTGACAACAATTACAACCCATACAAGGCTATAGGAGCAACAATCTCCCCCTTTGTAATTATTGGCAACACCTATAACAAAAGCCATTATACAGTAGCTTTAACTCCCCCTAAATATGCACTCCCCTTTTCTTAACAGCTCCCCCTGCACTGTTGCTTATCTCCCACTTTTCCAACCAATTACAAATCTAAAAAACTCACAAAGTAGAGATGGAGGATTCACCTAATTTTCAAGCTTGAAGAGGCATTCACACAGATAAACTCATTCTATGCTTTTCAAACAACTCTGTGAACAGAGACTTAGTTAGATCTTGTGTAACCTCTTCTTATTATAGCTCCTGTTGATGGGTCACTTATGATTTGATTTTCTTGATGAGCTGGTCTATATTTTCCTTGGCTTTCTTTCTTACATAGTCTTAGTTGCAAGAGGATCTCTTTCTTCATCAATCATGTACAAATTTCCAATTGTTCTCTTCTCGGCTGAAACAGTATTGCTTTCTTTACTCTTTCCCTGGCAACCTGTTTTTGTGAATATTACCTTATGTTCTTTATTGCATAGTTTGCTGGCATATGCTAAATTGTATCTGAGTCCTTCAATGTGCAGAACATCTTTCAGCTTTCCTCTTCCAATATTTATTGACCCCTCACCATTGATGTTGAGTGAATCATCATTGTTAAACTTGACTTTGCCTTCTCTTGATTTGTTTAGCTTTGATAATTTACTCTTGTCTCCTATCATGTGGGAAGTGCATGCACTATCAAGGATCCACTGCTTATCCTTGTAGTTAGCTTTGAGTGCAATTTTAGCTATATTAGCTACCTCCTTTTTAGTTTTATATTGCTTCTTTTGAACTAACTAAAAGATAGCTTTCTCCTTTTTCTCATCTTTGACTTTATTGCTTGTTTTCACTGTGCCATTGAGTGCCTTCTCTTCCTCAGGGAGAAATGTCATGCATCTCTTGGCATTATGACCATCCTACCTGCACCTTTTACACTGTTCCAAGACTGCCAATACAACAAACTTATTCTTTGAAACTATTGGTTTGGGCTTCCACCAACACTTCTTGTCAATGTGCCTTTGCTTTTTATAGTATATGCAAGAACTCACAACAGGTGTTCTCTTTTGAAGTTTGTATTGTCTCCCCCTATATACAACGTTTTATCTTCTTGAGTTGGAGACATATACTGGCCTTCTCCACCAGCAGTTACTCGCCTTATGACCCTAAACTCCACAATAAAGGCAATGACCTTGAAACTGCGTCTTTTTAGGTCTGATCACAACTTGTCTTTTACTGTTCATCACTTATTGTGTAGGTAACATAGCTGGCTTCTTTTCTTGTGTGACTTTCATTTCAGCCACCTTCTTCTCCTTCTTCTGTTTAGTCATAGCCCAATACTGGCTGACTTTCTTTTCTTCCTTCTTATTTGCCATCCTAGGTTGCTTCTTTAAATCTTCTTTATTCTCAGCTATCTTCTTTTGAGTCACAACCTTCTCTTTAACTTTTATGGCACATTCTTATTTTCTTTAGCCAATACAGCCTCAGATTGCTGTACTTTCTCTACATTCTTCTCTCCTTTTGCAGAACTTGTTTCTCCTATCATTTCAAGCTTCTGCAAGTTCTCTTTGCTACTTTTGAGTTGTTGCAGGAGTCTTAGCAACTCTTTCTCCATTTCTTCAATTTTTGAAGAACTTAAGCCAAGCTCTATTGTAAGGTCTTCACATATTTTGATATGTTCTTCAAATCTTCTCTTCAAGTCAATATGTTTAGCCCTTATTTCATTTTTTTGACTTTCAGCTTCCTCAGACTTTGCTTTAACTTGTTTTATGTGAGTCTCCAACCTTTTTATGGTTCTGCCCTTTCTGATTATCTACTTCGAAGCTACTTTCAACTCAGCTTCAAGATCTAGTTCTTCTTCATTAACCTCCTTTGCCTCTTTAGAGGTTGAACTACCACCTTGTGCTAATGCCATAAAGACATGCTCATCTGATGAGTCTTCATCTTCCTTCTTATCAACTTCTTTTATTTGACTCATATAACTCTTGAATAAGTCTCTCTTCTTTCTCTATGGGTTGGCAATCTTCTTATTGGGCATCTTTGATTTGAACGATGATCTTCTCCATCTTGAATTTGGTTCATCATCACCATCCTCATCTTCATCATCAAGTTTCACTTTACACTGAGAAGCAAAGTGTCCAGTCTACCCACACCGATAACATCTCAAGGACAACTGTCCTTTTCCCTTCTTAGACCCCTTTTTTGATCTTCCTTGTGAAGTATGTCAACACTTCACCTTCACTTTCTTCCTCCTCCTCATCATCATCCTCACTGGATGATTCTTCCTCTTTTTTTTATCTTCAAGTGTTTCATAGCTTTAAAAGCTACCTCCTTTGATACCTTTGATGTTGAGGAGCTCTCAGTTGACTTTATTCTCATCTCATATGCAGTGAGATTGTACTGGAGATCATGCAGAGACATAAAATTGAGATCTCTACTCTCCTCTATGGCTGCCACCTTTGAGGCAAACCTCTTAAGCAAAATTCTCAGAATTTTCTTCACAATTGATGAGTCCTTCTTGTTCTTCCCATGACTTCTCAGGTCGTTTATAGCGTCAATAACCTTAGTGAAAAACTCTTGAACTATCTCATTCTTTTGCATTTTGAGAGATTCATATCTCTCCTTGAACACTTGAAGCTAAGCCTCGTTTATTTTGCCATCACCTTCATAGACTTTCTGCAATCTGTCTCATATCTTCTTGGTAGATTTGCAGTCCATAACTTTAGCATACTTAGCATCTGTCAATGCTGAAATGCTGATGTTTGAGGCCTTTCCATTTATCTCAATCTACCTTAATGCCTATAAGGTTAGGTATTTACCTTCTTCTGGAGCCACAAAACACTCCTGTATGCATTTACCGCATTGATGCCCATGGTTGCAAATACCACTTACACTTTTGCTCTCCACATATGGTAGTTGGTTCTGTTGAAGATTGGAACCTTCTTGCTATAAATGGTGCTAATGCTGGTACCGTCTTCCATTTATCAATATGCTAAACAAGTCAAACTTCTAGATCCCTTCAAACTAGTACACCAAGTTGTTAAGCTTCAAACTGGTGAACCTGTGCTCTGATACCAATTGAAGTTCCTGACTTCTCCCTAGGATCTACTAGTTTGTGATACTAAGAGGGGGGCTGAATCAGTATCACCACAATTCACAATTCGCAAGTAAGTGAATAACTTCAACCTCTTCTTAAAAGTGAACTCCTTCTTAGACTCGACTAAGGTGGATCTATTGCTACCTACTAATCACAATAGTCCCTAAAGTCACCTTTCAGACACCTTGCCTAATAAACAATTCGAATGTTCTTGTTTAAGTCTTCGTTAGGTTATGGGTTGGCTAATACTTTAGCTATATTCACAACTCAATTCGAAACATAGAATGTAAAGGAAATTAAGGACACACGAGATTTACGTGGTTCCATCAACGTGACGTAGATCTACGGTGGTCACTTACTGTGTCTACCCTTCTTCTAGTTTGTCTTGCCTCTGTTGAATTGAAAGGTTGGTCCACTGCTGCTTAGAAGTTTACCGCAACGCTCTCTAACCTCTCTTGAAGAAATCTAGAAATATGTTGAGTTCTTTCAATGCTTCGCTGAATTTCTTCTCTAAGTTGTTTCACACAACTCCTGCTTTCACTATCTCACGATCTCACTTGTCTCCTTATCTCATAACTCACCTCACTTGTCTATTTCTCTCTCTCTTGCTGAATTTCTCTCTCTTACCATCCAACTGTTCACTCTTTTTTGGCCATTTACCTCTATTCTATCATCTAGTCATCTCTGATTTTGGTCATGTTTTCTTTTTTACGCCTTCCCGTCAACTCTGATTTGGCCATTCTTGGGTTTCCACCAGTTGTCTATTTTTGGTGTTCTACTCAATGTTTCGGTCGTCTCCCCTTTCTCTCTCTCTCTCAACAGTTGTTCTTCATTCAGCCCAGTTGCCTCCCCATTCTCTCTCTCGATGGTTGTTTTTTGTTCAGTCCGATCGCCTCCTCTTTCTCTCTCCCTCAACCTTTGTTCTTCGTTCAACCCAGCCGTCTCCCCTTTCTCTCTCTAACTCTTTGTCGTGTTGTCTCTTCGCCGACCGCTGGTGTGCTAGCGGTGTGCCATTCCTCACAGGTTTCTCTCTCTTGTCGTCACACGATTTGCTCATATTTGCTTAATTTTCCGTTAATAGTTACTATTCACTGTGCGGCTACACTGTTAAGCAATTATATTAGCCTTTATATACTCCTTCATAAAAACTGATAGGGCTTACTTGCGGTGAATTTACTATCTTGCCCCTTTATATGGATTTTACATTCTTGCCCCTTTATATAGCTTTTACCTTCTTGCCCTTCTATATGGCTTTACTTTCTTATACACTTAAACCTAGTTAACAATAATTACAACCCATAGAAGGCTGTGGGAATAATACTTTTCCCAAAGAACGATAACTTAATGTGTACAGATTGCTAGTGCAGAATATGGATGTTCTCTTTTTTTTGTACTGGTATTGTCTCACCTGCTATAATTGCTACCTACATACATTGTTATTGTTGTTTGCATGGGCTACTACTACTATACGTGCATGCTACTACTGTCCACACACGTTGCTCCTACTGTCTACACGTACTACAGTTGTTTATGCATGTTGCACCTATTATTTACCTTGCTGTTGCTACTATTTACATGTGCTGCTGTGTGCTTGTGCCACTGCTGCTATCCATGTATTGCTACTAACCGTGCACGCTGCTATCCACGCACACGCTGCTGCTATTATTAGTCCCTCATGGACATGTTGCTAGTGCAAGAATGCCTCCTGGACATGTAGGGATGCCTGCTATTGCTAAAGAGTCTCTTGGATATATATGTTATTGTTGCTGTTGGAGAGCCTCCTGGTTTGGAAGTGAAGTGGCTAGCTACTGCTATCACCTTTGTGAGGGTTAACTGTTGTTCTCACCTTTATAAGGGTTGGTTATTGCTCTCATCTTTATGAGGGCCGATTATTACTGTCACCTTTTTAAGGGTTGGCTGTTGTTGTCACCTTTATGAGGGCCGACTACTGCTATCACCTCTGTGAGGACCAGTTGTTGTTGTCACCTTCATGAGGGCTGACTATTGCTATCACCTTCTTAAGGGCTGGCTACTAATTTGTTGGTGAGGGCTAGCTATTGGTTTATTGGTGAGGACTAGCTACTTTACTACCCCTTGCTTTCCCATTTTGGCCAGCTTCCTTGCTCTCCCTCTTTGGTCAGCTGCCTTGCTCTCTCTTTTTGGCTGGCTGCCTTGCTTTCCCTCTTAGGTTGGTTGCCTTGCTCTTCCACTTTAGCTGGTTGCCTTGCTCTCCCTTTTTGGTCGATTGCCTTACTCTCCCTCTTTGGTCGACTACCTTGCTCTCCCTCTTGGTTGGCTACACCTCTCTTGCTATTCACCTCTCCTTTTGGCTTTAGGTTTGTCATTCACCTCTCTTTGGTCAACTCTCTCAATTTTTTGCAACACACACCCTTTTTGCAAGATGCATAGAGGTATTTATAGAGCCTTGAGATTAGGGTATATGATCATCAACAGTCATTGTTAACTCTTATATATTGCCATACAATTAATAGCCAGATTTGACTTATAAAATTTAGGGTCAATGGTCAACGATCAATGATCAATCTTAAACTCTAAAATTTAGAGTCACAGTTAACATTGACTTCTCAACGCCATGGTTAACTTGTCATCACCTTTTTTGCCCAATAACCTCTCTGCATCTCAAAGGCATTCATAACATCAAATGAACACATATAACTATATGAAATGGTGTTGATAACAAATCCAACATTAGCCATTAGAGATAGGCTTAACGTATAGGTTGGTTAGGTTGGTTTAATGTTATGAATGTTGTTGAGATGCAATGAGTCAACCCTGACGTTGAGGAGTCAATGTTGACTGTGACCCTAAATTTTAGGGTTTAAGATTAATCGTTGACCCTTGACTATTGACCCTAAATTTTAAGACTCAAATTTGGTTGTTAATTGTAGGGCAACCTATGAGAATCAATGATAACCCTTGATAATTGTGTAATCTTAATCTCAAGGTTCTATAAATACCCCTATGTGTCTTGTAAGTGTGTGTGTGCGTGTGTTGCAGAATTTTTGAGAAAACAAAACCTAGTTGCAGCAGCCAGCCAAAAGGGAGAGAGAGATAGCAAGGCAGCCAGCCAAGAGGGAGAGAGAGGCAACTTGAAGCAGCCTGCCACCACGCCCTCACCAAGTTGCAACAACCAGACCTCACCAGCACCTGCAGCAGCCGACCCTCACCAAGTTGCAACAGTTGGACCTCACTAGCACCTGCAGCAGCTGGCCCTCACCATGTTGCAGCAACCTGAAGCAACCAGCCACCACACCAACAACTTGAAGCAGCCAGCCACCAAACCAGAAGGTAGTGCAGCAACTGGTGAATCTAGTAGCCAAGGGAGATAAACTAGAAGGTAGTGCAGCAACCTGTGAATCCAGCAGCCAATAGAGATAAACCAGAAGGTCGTTCAGCAACCTGTGAATCCAGCAGCCAAGGGAGACAATGCAGGAACACTAGCAGGCACCTGCAGATCCTGTAGCATGGGAGACAATCCAGGAACACCAGCTGCCACCTGCAGAATCTGCAGTAAGGGAGACAATCTAGGAGCACCTGCAAAAGAGCTCCTGCACCAGCAACACCAGCAGGAAGTCCTTGCATTAGCAAAACAGGCAGCTGTCCAGCAAACCAGAACCTTCAGGTTGCAAGTCCGGGAATAAGGAAGCAAAGCAGCAGCAGGAGGTATCCTGCACCAGCAAACAAGGAGGTAGCAACAGCAGAAGATTCCTACACCAGCAAAGCAGCAGGTCCAACAAGAGGTGGTGCAGCAGCAGGAGTTGTCCTACACCAACAGCTGTAGCAGCAGCATCTGGGAATCAAGCAGCTGCAGCAGCAGCATCCAGGATCAAGCAGCAAACTAGCAGTAGGAGATTCCTGTACCGGCAATCCAGGAGGCTTTCCAGCAGACCAGCAGCACTCCAGGAGCTTTCCAGCAAACCAGCGGCACTTTGAGAGGCTATACCAGCACTAGTAGCACCCCAAAAGGCTTCCTGGCAGTAGAAGCATGTCTAGGAATCAAGCAGAAAATCAGAACGTGCAGCAGTAGGTCCAAGAATCAGCAATCACTTGTAGAAATTGCAGCAGCAGGTCCTAGAATCAATAGCGTGTACAGACATCAATAGCAGCACGTGCAAGCAGCAATAGTAGCCCATGTATGTGCGGACAACATCAGCACATACAGGAGGCTATACCAGCAAGTGCAGCATGCCTAACAACCAAATTAGCAACAACAGTGCATTTAGCAGCACGTCCAGGGTGCTATACCAGCAAGTGTAACAAATTTAGCAACCAAATCAGCAAGAGCAGCATGTGCAGACAGCAGCAGTACATCCAAGAGGCTGTACTAGCAAGTGTAACCAACCCAGTAACAAAATCAGTGAAAGCAGCACGTGTGGACAGCAGCAGCATGCACCAATAGTAGGAGCAGCATGTGTGGATGGTAGTAGCGGCGAGAGCAAACAGTAACAGTGCAATGGACAGCAGCAGCTTGCACAAACAGCAGCAACAGCGCGTGCAGATAGCCATAGCAACTCTACAAAATATCTGGTTTGCAAGACCTGAAATGGTCTTCATCAGATTCATAAGGAATATCTAATAACATCTCCAAAATATTTACAAAATAATTAACTAAATAAAGAATTGAACTCTTTAAAAGATGGCTAGGACCATGTCAAATAGGCATAACCTTAATATTTTTTAGTAAAAGTAATGCATACTTCTTGTTCTGTGTCCAACAAAGTGATTATTCATCAAACTCTTAAGAAAAATCCTTATGAGCTATGAAATGGTAAGAAGCCTACTATAGACTATTGAGGGCCTTTGATTGGAGGTGTTTTATTCTAAACACAAAAGATGACCTTTGTAAGTTTGATGCTAAGCAAGAAGAAGATATCTTTTTAGGATACTCATGAAGTACCAAAGCATATATAATGTTCAACAAGAAATCTTTTATTGTAGAGGAATCCATACATATTTGATGAAACTAATCTCTTCTCTCAAAGAAAGGAAGAGAGTGATCATTTTGTAGGTTTAAACAATAGCTTGAAGAAAGTGAAGGAAGTGAACAATCAAAGCAACAAAAATAGTGTAATGATGTTGCAATTGGGCAAGTTGAACAACCAAATGTGAATGAGTCCACACTTCCTATAGATGGAAATCTAAAAATAATTATTCAAAGAGTTCCATAAGAATAAAAGTATGCTAAAAAGGCATTTTAGGATCAAATTATTAGTAACTTCTTTGTTGAGCCCATCTTTCGATGATTAAGGTTGAATTTGTTCTCAACAGCGTCTCACATTATTGTTTGTGTTGATTTGATATTTTGAATGTCATTGAGATGCATAGAAGTCACTGGTCAAAACCAATGATGACAGGTTAACCCTAAAGTCAATGAGCTAATGTCGATCGTTGACTCTAAATTTTAGGCAATCAATGTTGACTGTTTACCCTAAATTTTAGGAATCATATATGATCATTAATTATAGGGCAACCTTTGGGAATCAACGATGACCATTGATGATCATGTAATCCTAATCTCAAGGCTCTATAAATAACCCCATGCACCTTACATGACAAGTATGTGTGCTGCAAATTTTTTAAGAGAGAATGGCAAACCTAAAGGCAACCATAAAGAGAGGTGAATGGCAAGGAGAGTTGCAACCAGGGGGTGTAGTAGCTACCCACCAAGGAGAAGTGTAACAACTAGCCATACCAAGAAGAAGTGCAACAGTCAGCCACACCAGAGAGAGGTGCAGTAGTCGACCACACCAAAGAGAGGTGCAGTTTGAGTATGATGGGTCAACAGTTTCTAGGGCTCCTTGGATAAAAATAATGACTTTGGCATAAAGATTGGGTGTGCTTCTTAAGTGAATATGTTACTAATACATTTTTTTGTCAAAAGTATATCATCAATATCTTGTAACAAGGTGCTGCTTTTTTGTGCTTTCTGCAATACTGTACTTCGAATTCCAATTGATAATTTTGCATGTTAATTATCACCAAATTTTTATTTTTCCTGCTAATATTCTAGTTGCTTTTCTATGTCAAAATCAATTAAGCAATTGAATTCATTTTATAGATAAAGTTACTGGAGGAACTTTTATGTATCCAGGTATGTGGCAGTTGAGTTGGCAACTGACATGTTTGTTAATGTCGGTGAAGCGAAATTCTATCTGCACAAGGTTTAGCTTCTTTATGAACTTGGACCTTATACATAAACTTGGTCATACAATGGCACTACTCTACTTGTCTTTCTGTATAAAATTTATACAATCTCCTGCACATGTCACTCACTTGGGTTATAGAAATGAGGTGTTATGTTTTGTTAATTTGGTCGATTTGTGCTGTTGGTGGCCTAATTTTTTGGATAATTTGTAGTTTCCACTGTTGTCCAAGAGTGTGTATCTACAAAAGCTGGTAGCAACCACTAGTGATGAAAAGAGCAATGAAATTCAAGTCCAAGGCATTCTTAGTGGACCTGCTGCCTTTGAGATGTGTGCAAAGTTTTGTTATGGCATGACAGTAGCTCTCAATGCATACAATGTGGTAGCAATTTGATGTGCAGCTGAGTATCTTAAGATGTATGAAACCATTGAGAAAGGGAACCTCATCCACAAGATTGAAGTCTTCCTCAATTCTATCATCTTCCACGGCTAGAAGGACTCAATCATAGTCCTTCAAACCAGAAAGCCTTTTCTTCCTTTGTCTGAAGAGTTGAAGTTAGTTAGCCGATGCCTTGATTCCATTGCTTCAAATGCTTGCATTGATACTTCCAAAGTCTATTGGTCATACACTTATAACAGGAAAAAGCTGCCATCAAAAAATGGAATGGATCTGCACTGGAATGGTGTAAGAAAATCTTAAATGGTCCCTAAAGACTGGTGGGTGGAAGATCTCTATGTGCTACAAGTCAATCTTTATAAAAGGGTGGTTACAACAATCAAAACAAAAGGTAGAGTCCCTGTCCATATAATTGGAGAAGCACTGCATGCATATGCTTTAACAAGATTGCCAGGTTTTAGCAAGGATATGGTACAGAGTGGTGATATCGCAAAATGTAGATCATTAGCAGAAACCATATTCTGGCTATTGCCCACAGAGAAAGGCAGTGTTCCTTGTGGTTTCATGCTGAAGTTGTTAAGAGCAACAATTTTGTTAGAATGTGGAGATGTTGAAAGGAATGAGCTGATGAGAAGAATCAGCCAGCAGCTTGAGGAGGCTACAGTGTCTGATCTTTTGATTTCGGCACCAGCCGTGGAAGCAATGATGTATGATGTTGATATTGTGCAAAGCCTGGTTGAGGAGTTCATAAAACATGAGTGGAATGCTCAAATAGCTTCTACCTTGGAAAATGAATTCCTTGAGAATAGAAGCCCAAAGTTTGGATCAGATGGTCCCAAGGTCCGGGTAGCAAAGCAAGTTGAGGGCTGAAAAACCATCCAAAGGAGAGGAGTAGCTGAAAAACCAAACCAATCAAGGAGTGCAATAGTTAGCCAAAGAAGAGGTGATAGCAACCACCAAAGAAGAAGGAAGGAGGCAGCCACACCAATCAAAAGAGGAGTTACAGCAACTGGCAGCTATACCAAAGTAGCAAAGGAGACGTGCAACAGCTACACTAAACCAAAGGAGAGGGCATGTCGTAGCCACACCAAATTAGAGAAGAAGGTGTGCAGCAGCCAGACTAAAGAAAGAAGAAGGTAGCAGATGGCCAAACCAAAGGGAAAAGAAAAAGACATGAAGCAACCACCTAAAGAAAGAGAGAAGTGCAGCAAGCAATTGCAGTAATAAGGGTAGCACAACTAGCAAGTGCAGCAATACTAGTAAGAGTAGGCAAACAACTAGAAATTGCTGATTTTAGCAATAGTAGCAAGCTCTAGCAACAGGTACAAGCAAATCGACAACTACATATTACAGGAGCAGTAGCAAGCTTCGACAAAAGGTGTAGGAAAACCAGCAATTGCAAATTTCAACAGCATATCTAGCAACCTACAATAGGTGCAATACCAACAACAGTCCACAACACCAATAGCAACTTGTAACACCAGCAGCAGTCTATTATACTAGCAATAGCCTACAACAACCAGCAGCAATTACAGCATGTCCAATAAGCGATCCTAGAAATTGTAGCACATCCAACAGGCAATCCCAGTAATTGCAGCATGTCTAGCAATAGCAGAATGTGCAAGCAATGATAGCAACCCATGCACATGCAGGCAACAATAGCAGAACGTGCAGGCAGCAATAGCAGAACACGTAAGCAGCGATAGCAACTCACGCACATACAAGCAATAATAACAGAACGTGTGGCAATGACAGGAACGTGCAAGCAACTACAGAAAAACACATAGGTAGCAATAACAACCCATGCACATGTAGGCAGTGACAACAGAATGTGTAAGCAATAACAACAAAACACACATGCATTAATAATAGTCCGTACAAGTAAAGATAGTAGCCTGTGCATGTGCAGGTAGTGATAATTGAACGTGAAAGCAGAGATAGTAGCCCGTACATGTGCGAATAGCAATAGCAGAACATGTAAGTAGTGATAGCAGTACATGTAGGTAGTGATAGTAACATGTGTAGACAATGATAGTAGAACATATAAGTAGTTTGTAATAGCAGAGGAGAAAATGTGTGTCAATAGCAAGTCCAGTAGCTTGTAGCAATAGAGAAGAAAACATGCCCTAATAGAAAGTTTAATAGCTTGCAATAATAGAGGAGAAATCATGCCTCAACAGTAGGGCAAGCAGCAGTAGTAGCAAGGGATGCTATGATGCCTACTGATAAGAAGAATTTGAAGTGTGATGAAAAGAAGAGAAATGCCTTATATGCCTCCTTATTAGACAAAAAAATTCACCAAAGTGATGGGGTGCAACACAGCCAAGCAAATTTGGGACAAATTGAAGAACATTTATGAAAGAGACAAAGCAAATTTAAAGACATAAGATGTAAAATGATGAGTCTGTGGATGCTTTCTTCACAAGAGTCAACAAAATTGTGTGCTCCATAAAAGGCTATAGAGAGGAGATCAACGATGTCACTATAGTAAGGAAAATACTTAGAACCTTGCCCTAAGTTTACAATGCCAAAGTCATTTCCATAGAAGATAGAGATCTATATTGGAGAGGAGATGACTTGCATAGTATATTGGTGGTTTATGAAATGAGAATAGCTACAAAGAAGAAAGAAAAGAAGTCTAAGGTGAAGAATAATCTAGCCTTCAAGGCAATAAAGAAATAGAAGATTAATGACCAATATGAAGAATCTAGCAGTAGCTCTAAAGAAGAAGATGGTGATACTGAATTGGAGAATGTCATGGCATACATCTCCAAAAATATGACAAAAGTAAAAGGGAAGTATAAGGAAAAAGTACCCTTGAAGTGCTTTAGCTATAAAGACATAGGGCACTTTGTCATGGACTTTCCAAAGACAAAAAAAAGCAAACAGTGATGATGTTGATGAGCTGGCCCTAAGAAAGAGAACAAAGAAATCTAACTATTCCAAAAGAAGGAATTTTCTAAGCAAGCTAGATTCAGAGGATTTTGAAAAAGAAGTTGATGATGATTCTGATGATGATGTTGCAAAGAATGTGCTAGTTGCTCAAGCAAATAATGATCAAGAATCATAAAGTGATAAAGAATCAATTGAAATGGAAGAGGATGAGTTGGTGTAGTAACTTGAGAATGATTTAAGAGTTTGTTTGCGCAAAAATAGCAAGTTGGAAAAAGAAGTAAAGTATCTCAAGAAGTTTATAAAAACTCTACTGTTGATAAATCTAATCTCTAAGTGAAAGAAAAAGAGTTTAATACAAAAGAAAAGGAGTACTTGAAGAGAATTGAGGAGCAGATTGTGCTTGAGGCAAAGTAAGGCAAGATACATGAAGATCTTGGCACTAAGGTGATTGTGTAAGAGCAAAAGGTGCTGATTTTGCAAACCAAGCTCCATAAGGCTGAGTCTGAACTAAGGAAGCATGAAGAAAGCTTTATATAGACCATGGAATTGAAGGATGCTACTAGAAAGTTGGATGAGTATTTAATCAACCAAAGTTGGCTATATTGAAAAGCTGAGTGAGAAGGTAGTAGAGAAGAAGAAGAGCAAGCACAATGAAATGATGGAGAAGAGAAACCAATCCAAGCTAAAATGGGCTAGGAAAGATGTGGTGAAAACTCCTATCCAAAGGAAATAGCTTGTCAAAGATGGAGAAAAAGTTGTCACAATAGTTGTTGAAGATAGGAAACATGAACTTGGTGAAATAAGAAAATCTAAATTTGAAGGATTTTGTTAGAGCTGTGGTAAGTATGGGCACAAGGCTAATATATGCTAGAGTAATGGGCACAATGAAGAGGAATGTGAAGCAAGAGTTTAAGTGGAAACTTTGTCAAGAAAAGAGATAGTCTCAGCTAAAAAGAAGTCATATTCCACTGAGAAACATATTTGATTTGCTAAGAGAAATCTATGAAAGATGCGAAAGAGCTAGACACACTACTGAAGAGTGCTTGACATTATTGCTTGGTCAAAGAATGCAAAGGAGAACACCTACACATGCACCTATATTCGGCTAACCACTATTGTTTAGTCAAAGAGTGCAAGGGATAACACTTACATATGCTCCTACATTTGGCCAAAGAAGAAGAGGAAGAGCAACAACTATGGCTGTGGAAGTAACCTTAAAAGCTTCTAAGAAAGCAAAGCCATGGATCCAAGATATTGAAGAGAGTAGTAAAATATGATAAAGGATCAATCAAATATGGCAATGATGGTGCCTTAAAGATTCAAGGTATCAATGCTGCTAAAGTAGTGTAGAAAAACTGAAACTAGGTACTTTATAACTAGTAGTTTTGTGTTTAATTTCTTCAGATGAAGCAAACCATTGAAGACTTTATATCACTACTCCAATGTGTCTGTGAAGTGTAATAACACAAATGTGATCAATATGGTTAAGAATAGCATGCATTACCTTAAAACCAAATATATTAACCTCAAGTACCATTTAGTTAAGGATCATATACTCAAGGGAGTAATGTCCCTAAAGTGTTTTAGCCCCAATGATGAACTAGTTGACATCTTTACTAAAACCTTGTATAAGGATAAGTTTGTAGCCACTAGAGAGAGATTCGACATGACTAAGTTGGATTGATCTCTAGTATATGTGTTTATAAATATTTTTAATATGTTTTATAGGATGATTATATATGTTTTTTATTAATAAATGATATGTTTTATGATTTGTACATTTTAAGCTTGAAAAATGAAGATGGAATTTCTAGTTAGGTGCAATCAATTACTATGATAGAATTGGTTAACCAATGTAAACAATTAACCAAGTACTTACTTTAGCCAATAGATAGAAATATAAGAAAATCTTTTATCATCCGTCAAACATAAACCTTATATCTCACAAATCTCCATCAATCTATAATAATTAATGCATCTTAATCATCAATCATACATTCCTAAATGCTAATGGGCCAAAATCTAGTTCCAAAGTAAAAAGCAACAAGCCAAGAGCTTGAGAATCAAGCATTGTCACTTTAAGAGCTTGAAGCACAGTAGTTAAATCACTAAAGTTCTTAACTTCTCCCTAGGATCTACTAGTTTGTGATATTGAGAGGGGGGTGAATCAGTATCACTACAATTCGCAATTCGTAGGTAAGTGAACAACTTCAATCTCTTCTTAAAAGCGAACTCTTTCTCAGATTCAACGAAGGTAGACCTATTGCTACCTATTAATCACAATAGTCCCCAAATTCACCTTTCAGACACCTTGCCTAATAGACAATATGGATGTTCTTGTTTAGGTCTTCGTTAGATTATGGGTTGGCTAATACTTTAGCTGCGTTCACAACTCAATTCAAAATACAAAACGTAAAGCAAATTAAGGACACACGAGATTTACGTGGTTCCGTCAACGTGACGTACATCCACGATGGTAGAGACTCTCCCTTACTGAGACTATCCACTATACTTAAGAATTTTAATTACAATGGATATCTTAATTCTCTACTCCTTTCAATATTACAATTACTAAGCAAGTACAATACAAAGAGTGTCACTTACTGTGTTTACCCTTCTTCTAACTTGTCTTGCCTCTGTTGAATTGAAAGGCTACTCTACTACCGCCTAGAAGTTCATCGTAACGCTGTTTAACTTCTCTTTTAAAAATCTGGAAATACATTGAGTTCTTTGCATGCTTTGCCGAATTTCTTCTCTACGTTGTTTCACACAACTCCTGCTTTCACTGTCTCACTGTCTCCCCTGTCTTATTGTCTCACGACTTTACTATTCCACGACCTATCCTCACCTGTCCGTTTCACCTCCTTTGGCCGTATCAGATTTTCTCCTTTTATTACTAGTCACTATTAATCAGTCTTCGGGTTTCTCTCTGCTTCTGTTGGTAGTGAGTTTCTCTTCATCCATTTCACGATTCTCTCCTTGCCATGTTGTTCATTTGTCTCACACCGTTGTAGATCTACTGTCTACTCTTTCGGTGGTGTCTCTCTCTTCGTCCGTCTCTCTCTTACTGTCTCGCCAAATTTCTCTCTCTTACCATTGGATTTCTCTCTCTTACTGTCCAGCCATTCACTCGTTTTTGGCCCATTCACCTCTGTTTTGCCGTTGGGTTTCTTTTTCTCTCCTTCCCGTCAACTCCTCTGGTCTGGCCGTTGGGTTTCTCTCTCTTCCAACAGCTGTGTTTTTTCTCTCTTGTGTTTTGGCGAACAATCTCTCTCTTCATTCAACCCAGTCATCGACCGTCTTTCTCTCTCTCGACGGTTCTTTGTTTAGCTTGACCGTCTCCTCTCTCTTTCTCCCTCCATCGGGTTTCTTCTTTGTTGTCGTCGGTATATCTTCATTTAACCCCCAATTTTTTTTTCACTTGATGCTACCGTTCATGATAGCTACTTTGCGGCTATAGTGTTAGGCAATTATATTGGTCTTTATATACTCTCCATAAAACCTAATAGGGCAAATTTGCTGTTTTGCCCTTCCATGTAGAGTTTAGGGTTTTGCCCCTCCATGTAGCTTTTACCTTCTTGCCCTTCCCTGTGGCTTTACTTTCTTACACACTTAAACCTAGTTAACAACAATTATAAAACTTACAAGGCTGTGGGAACAATAATCACCTTATCCATTACCATCACCAATGTCTTCTCCTTCAACCCTTTTAAGATATCCTATAAGTAGACCTCCAAATTTGGATAATTTAATCATGTGTTAAAAGTCTATGATGTAGGTTATTTACAATTCATTAATTATAAGTTATGGAATAATGTCATTGATGAGTTTAGAGATGAGCTTTAAGATTCTATGAAAGAGTAAAAGGATCAAATCATGAACATAGTTGGATTACTATAAGAGGAGAACATTTTATAGATGAAGAAAACAACCAAGAAGAGGATGCAATGAAGATATGATGCTAAAGCAGGAGAGAGAGGATTTATTGTTTGCATATTTTCACTCTTATTAGTGATGGATGACTATGCTTAATTCTTATATTTCTATCTATATGTCTTGCTCAAGTACTTATAGTCTTGCATGTAAGCTTTATTCATATATTTGTTCTAATATTGATGTTAACATTGTTATCATGAGTTGAGCTATTGGTTGATCAATATAATTATTTGATTGCTCTAATTCAATTGAATGCATTAGCTAAAGGGACTTATTGCATCTATATTTATACCATTTATCCTCATCATCAATCATGGTTGTCATTATGAAAAAATGAGAGACCTTTGAATTTATATCTAAGTTTATATTGTTTATCATCATTATATAAGTCCATAGTTTTTGTCCCAACCCATCTATGTCTAGCATAGTAAGCTTTAGTGTGTCTTTATGATTGATTAATTTCATAAAGTAATCTATCTAATCATTGATTAATTAATCATGTATATGCCAAACCATGAGTGATTGACAAATTTGATTAGCATATCAAAACATGCTATGTATGTTAAGTTCTTTGAATTTGGATTTAATTTTTGCTAACCATTTGTTCAAGGATCTTGTAGTCTTCTTTATATTCTATTTTTAAAAAAGATATTAAGAGATCTTAAGGCAACGTGGAAAGAATTAGAAGATTTAAAATGTTGGTAGAAATTTGTGATTAGTCTTCCAAACTTATCAATTGAATAACATGATAACAAGAGATGAAAAATTGAAAAGTTATAGAAAGTTTAGACCATTTGATCTAACTAGTGGTTATGATCAAATGCATATGTAAAAGAAAGTTTGGCTAAATGTCTGAAATTTACTAAGATTTCAAACTAATCAGCTAGACTAATCAATTGATAGATATGGCTAAAGAGTAGTGAAGCAGAGAATACAAAATTTCCAAAGATTTTGGATCAAACAATCAATTCAATTACTTTGGTCAACCAATATGCCATGAGAATACAAAAGTTGTCACATGCTGTTGTTGCTGTCCACACATGCAATTGCAACTATCCATATGTGCTGCTACTACTGCTGTGACTATCTGCACATGCATGGGCTGTTATCGCTACTTGTATGTTCTACTATTACTGTTTGCACTACTAATGCTAGTATAGCCTCCTGGAGTGCTGCTGGTGTTGGTATTGCCTATTGGAGTGCTGCTGGTTTTGGTATAGCCTTCCAAGGTGCTGTTGGTGCTGGTATGGCCTCCTGGACTAGTGCTGGTATGGCCTCCTAAAGTGCTGTTGATTCTAGTATAGCCTCCCGGACATGTTCTTGGTGCTAAAATAATCTCTTAGGGTAGTGCTAGTGCCGAGAATGCCTGTTGGTGCTACTAGTGTAGGGAACTCCTTTTGATACTGCTAATACATTCCTACTAGTGCTGTTGATGAAGGAAACTCTTGTTGGTGCTGCTAGTGCATGGAACTCCTGCTAGTGCTGCTGGTTTGCCTCCCCTGCTGCCGTAACTTGCTGCTGTACCTCTCCTTATATGGCAAGCTATTGCACATCTCCTTGGTGTGGTTGCTGCATGTCTCTCCCTCCTTGGGGTGGCTGCTACATGTCTCTCCCTCCTTGGGATGGCTGTTGCATGTCTCTCCCTCCTTGTGGTGGCTACTGCATGCTTTTTTCTTTTCCTTTGCTTTGGCAGGCTATTGCCTTCTTTTTTTGGTGTGGTTGCTACACACCCTTTTCTCTGGTTTGGTGTGACTATTGCAAGCCCTCTCCTCTAGTTTAGTGTGGCTGTTGCAAGCCCTCTCCTTTGGTTTGGTATGGTTGCTGGCTGTGGCACCTTGTTCTCCCTTTGGTTAGGCTACCTTCTTCTTCTTTTGGTGTGGCTACTGGTTGCTACAACTCCTCCTTTGGTTGGTATGGCTGCCTCCTTCTTTGGTGGTTGCTGTCACCTCCTCCTTGGCTAGCTACTGCTACAACTCCCTTGGTTGGCTATTGCACTTTTCTTGGCTACAACTCTTTCGGTTAGCTATTGCACTTTCCTTAGCCTGCTGTACCTCCATCAGTGGCTGCCTTCTTTGTGCCATTCACCTCTTTGCAATCCATGCTACCATTCTTATTTTGTTGCCCTTACCGTTCTTTTAAATTTTCTGTAGCCCACATATATCTTGCAAGGGGTATAGGGTTATTTATAAAGCCTTGAGATCAAGGTTACATGATCATCAATGGTTATCATTGATTCCCATAGGTTAACTTACAATCAACAGCTAGATTTGAGTCCTAAATTTAGGGTCAATGGTCAAAGGTGAACGATCAATCTTGACTCCTAAAATTTAAGGTCACGGTCAACATTGACTCATCAACTTCAGAGTTAACTTGTCATCATTAGTTTTACCTAATGAACTCTCTACATTTTAGTAGCATTTATAACATCAAATCAACACATACAACCATTTAAGATGGTGTTGACAACAAATCCAACATTAGCCATTAAAGATAGGCTTAACAAAGGATTGAACAAGTTATCCAAAAATGAAGCTGTGAAAAATATACCCAAGCTAAAAAGAGAAAGAAATACCATTTATAACACTTGTTAAAAAGAGAATATGGTGAATGCTACCCACAAAAATGTGGAGTTTCAAATAAAGAAGCCATTTGAGCTCATTTATTCAGATATTTGTAGGCTTATAAGACAAATCATCAAAGGGTGATAAATACTTCATTTCTTTTATTGATGATTTTACAAGAATGACTTGTATAATGTTTTTGAAACATAAATGAAATGCTTTCAATAATTTCAAAAGCTGCAGAAGGCTAGCTAAAAATCAATTGGGGGGAAGAATTGAAAGAATCACGATAGACAATAGGACAGAATACACTTGCAATGAATTTGAAAATTATTTAAAAAAGCATGGAGTGAAACTTGAATATGCTAGTCCCCTACACAGCCTAACAAAATGGAGTGGCTGAGCATGGTACCTCACATGGATATTGGAAAAAGGCTATCACAACTGCCACTCAAATTCAAAATAGATCTTTGATGAGACCACATACAAGGAAGACACCCTATGAGCTATAGAATGGAAAGAAGCCAAGTGTAAAACATTTTAAAGTATTTGGAAGCTTGTGCCTCATTAAAATCAAAGGCAAGAATCTTAGAAAATTTGATGAAAAGGATGATGAAGGCATATTCTTGGGCTATGTTCCAAATGAAAAAGGCTTTAAAAGGCTACAAAAAATCATAAACAGCTTTGATGTTAAAATGATTGATGATGGTTCCATAATGCAATCACACATAAGGAAGCTGAAGATGTCATATATGATCGTGAAAAGGAATCTAAAAGTGATAAATTAGAGGCTGTTCAAAATGGGGAAGACATTGATTCTCAAATTACAAATGATGAAGAAAATGAATCAAGGCATTTCTAAAGTAACAAAAGAGTTAGAGCTGAAGTTAAAGATAAAAACATTAATGGTAGCAACGAGGATTTTGTGTAAACTAAAAGAAGGCTAAAAATTGGTGAACAAACCTCATTGATCTTCGAGGTCAAACCAAAGTTCATGGAAAAAGCATTAAAGTACAAGGAATGAATGTGTGCTATAAATGAAGAGCTTGATCAGATTGAGAAGAACAACACTTAATGTTTAGTTTCAAGACCCATAGGGAAAAACATCTTTGGAACAAAGTGGGTGTTCATAAATAAGCTTAATAAAAATGGTAAAGTTGTAAGAAACAAGGCAAGATTTGTCTACAAAGACTACATATAAGTAGAAGGTGTTGATTTTGAAGAGACCTTTACTCTTTTGGCTAGACTTAATGAAATTCCCAACTTCACCCTAGGATCTACTAGTCTATAATACTGAAAGGAGAGTGAATCAGTATTACTCCCTTTTTAATTAGTAGGTGAACAACTTCAAACTCTTCTCAGAAATGAACTCTTTCTCAGATTCAACTAAGGTAGATCTATTGTTACCTACTAGTCATAATAATCCCCAAAGTTACCTTTTAGACACCTTGCCTATTACACGGATTGGTTGTTCTTGATTAGGTCTTCTTTTGGATTATGGGTTTGATGATTCTTTAGCTTTGTTCACAATTCAATTCAAAACACATAATGTAAATTGAAAGTAAGGACATAAGAGATTTACACGATTCTGTCAATATGACGTACTCTATGATGGTAGAGTTTCTTCCTCTACCGAGACAATCCACTATGCTTGAAAATACCAGCGTGGTATACCCTATGATTCCAATGTAGTTACAATGGATATTTTAATCTTTTGCTCCTTTCACTATTGCAAATACAAAGCAAGTATAATACAAATGGTGTCACCTATTGTGTCTACTCTTCTTCTAGCTTGTCTTGCCTCTGTTTGATTTGAATATGATGCTTCACTGTCACTTGGAAGATCACCAAAACACTCTTTAATCTCTCTTGAAGAAATCTGAAAATGCGTTGAGTTCTCTCAAATACTTCACCGAACTTCTTCTCTTATTTGTCTTACACAACTTCTGGTCTCATTGTCTCACGGTCTCACCCGTCTCCTAGTCTCACATCTCACATCTTCTCTGGTTCAGTCTCACCCGGTCTCACGTCTCACCTATTTCCTAGTCTCGCAGTCTCACCATCTCTGGTCTCAAGGTCTCCAAGTTTGGTCTCACCGTTTCACTGTTCTAGTCTAGTCTCACCTGGTCTCACGTTTCCAGGTCTCACCTGGTCTCAGCATTTTGATCTGGTTTCACCTGGTTTCATGCCTCCTAGTCTCACCATTCTGGTCTGGTCTCACTTGGTCTCACATCTCCAAGTCTCACTTAGTCTCATCGTTTTGGTCTGGTCTCACTTGGTCTCACGTTTCCAGGTTTCACCATTCTGGTACGGACTCACCTGGTCTAGTTTCCAGGTCTGGTCTACTCTAATGTCTCACCTTCTCCAAGTCTCACGTCCTCTCTTTTTGGTCTGCTCTCATGTGTTTCACAGTTTCTAGGTCTCGTCTACTCTCATGTATCACTTTCTTCACATCTCATATCCTCTCTTTCTGGTCTGCTCTCACATGTTTCATAGTTTCCAGGTCTGGTCTACTCTCCCATCTCCAGGTCTCACTATCTTACTATGGTTCACCCTTTTCTAGTCTCCCACATTTTTGGTCTAAATCCCCAACGTTTCCGATCTGTATCCCTAACATTTATGGTCTTCTGTTGTCCTCTGGTCTCACCCATTTCACCATTTTTTGATCTCACAGATTCTGGTCTTTTGGTGTCTACTGGTCTCACTCGTTTCACCCTTTTTTGGTATCACTGGTTTTCCCTGTTTTGGTCTTACTCGTTTTCCCCCCCCTTTTTTTTTGTCTCACCGGTGTCTCATTTCTCTTTTTTTTGATTTGTATCCATGTCCCCTTTTCCTGGTGTGTGTGTGTGTGTGTGTTCTCCTAAAAAGAGATAAGTTTTAGTTTATATACTACCTTCTATAAAAACCCTAGTAGGGCTTACTGTAGTTACGACGGATTTCCTTTCTTGCCCCTCTATATGGCTTCATATTATTGTTCCATTCAAAATTCAGCATTATCCTCCTTCTTAATTTATTTTTCTTGCTCTTTTCTTTCTAGTGAAATCTTATCCTTTGAATGCTTGAATGACTGGCTAGGATTGCCTATGAATAGTTAAAAATGTACAAAAGAAACTACCCCCACAATTGCCCATCTTCCAGAAATGCTAAACTCCCTCTATAAGTTCACTCCAAGGAGGTCACTTTACAAGGTTATTTGACATTCTAGTCTTATCCTATAATTCCTAAAATATGACCCACTTCTGCTTGCACACTTAAATCTGGTTGACAACAATTACAACCCATACAAGGCTGTGGGAACAACAATCTCCCCCTTTGTAATTGTTGGCAACACCTACAACAAAAGCCATTATGCAACAATTACAACCCCCCTTCCTTAACAGCTCCCCATGCACTGTTGCTTCTCTTCCCCTTTGCCAACCAATTACAAATCTGAAAAACCCACAAAGTAGAGATGGAGGATTCAATTGAGCTTTAAGCTTAAGGGGGCATTTGCACAGATAGACTCATTCTGTACTTTTCAAACAGCTCTATAAACAGAGGTTTAGTTAGAATATCTGAAATTTGATCTTTAGTGCCAACATACTCCAACTGAATTGTGCCCTATTCTACTTGATCCTTGATAAAGTGATACTGAATGTCAATATGCATACTCCTTAAATGTTGAACTGGATTCTTGCTGAGATCAATTGCACTTTGATTATCACAAAGTACACTCACTGGTAACTTCACTTCAACACCCAAATCTGCCAATTGTCTTTGCATTCATATCACCTGCGTGCATGCTGCACAAGCAACCATAAACTCAGCCTTAGCTGTGCTCAAAGTAACACTATTTTGCTTTCTACTTAACAATGCAACACACTTTGAACCCAAGTAAAAGCTGCAGCCACTGGTTGATTTTCTGTCATCTGTACTTCCTACCCAGTCTGCATCAGTGTATGCTCATAGTTTTATAGAATCCATGGCAACACATTTCCCATTTCCAATTTCCATTTGAGGTATCTTAGGATTCTTTTCATTGCCAACACATGAGATTCCTTAGGATCAACTTGGAATCTACTAGTAATGCACATAGCTTGCATGAGATTAGGCCTTGATGTTGTAAGATACAGAAGGCTCCCTATCATCTTTCTATATTCTGTAGGGCTTATACTCTTTCCTTCCTGATCTTTTGTTAACTTGTAGCCCACTGACATAGGGGAACTGACAGGTCTACTATCCTTCATGCCAAAATTTTTCAGCATCTCCTTGGCATATTTTGTGTGAGAAATAAAAATACCTTCTTCACACTGTTTTATCTATAATCCAAGAAAGTAAGTCATTTCTCCAAAATCCAAGAAAGTAAGTCATTTCTCCAATCAATGACATCTCAAATTCCTCACTCATCTTCTGTACAAATTCTTGGCATAGCTTAAAGTGATCCCTTCTAAATATTATGTTATCTACATATACTATGGTTATCAGTTGGCCTTTCTTTGAGTTAAACACATATAGGTTATTATCGACTGTTCCTCTTCTGAAGTTCAACCTTCTTAAATACACATCTAGCCTATTGTACCATGCTCTTGGGGCTTGTTTAAGGCCATACAAGGCTTTCTTCAACTTACACACATGTATCTTATTCTCACTGATTTGTACTCCATCGGGTTGTTCAATATACACTTCTTCTTTTGTAAGTAAATAGTTGTTTATCTTATCCTCATCAATCACATATAAATTTCTAATTGTTCTCTTCCCAGCTGCAACAGTATTGCCTTTTTTACTCTTTACTTGGCAACCTATTTTTGTGAATATCACTTTATGGTCTTCATTGCATAGTTGGCTAACATATGCTAGATTATATTTGAGTCCTTCAATGTGCAGAACATCTTTTAGCTTTCCTTTTCCAATATTTACTGACCCTTAACCACTGATGTTGAGTGAATCATCATTGCCAAACTTGACTCTACCTTCTTTTGACGTGTTCAGCTTTGATAATTTACTATTGTCTCCTGTCATGTGTGAAGTGCATCCACTATCAAGAATCCACTACTTATCCTTATAGTCAGCCTTTAGTTCAATTTCAGCTATATTAGACTCCTCCCTTTTGGCTTTATATTCCTTTTTTTGAACTAGCTTGAAGATAGCTTTCTCCTTTTTCTCAGCTTTGACTGTACCAGTTGGTTCTACTGTGCCATTGAGTTTAGGAAGAAGTTTCATGCATCTCTTGGCATTATGGCCATCTTGCCTGCACCTTTCACATTATTCCAAGTCTGCTAATATAGCAAACTTGTTCCTTGAAACCATTGGTTTGGGCTTCCACCAACAATCCTTGTTGATGTGTCCCTACTTTTTACAATATGTGCAAGAACTCACGACAGGTATTCTCCTCTAAATTTTGTATTGTCTCCCCCTGTATACAACATCATATCTTCTCAAGTTGGAAACATATACTGGCCTTCTCCATCAGCATTTACTTGCCTTATGACCCCTGACTTCACAATAAAAGTAGTGACCTTGAAACTACCTCTTCTTGGGTCTAACCACAGCTTGTTTCCTTTTGTTCATTACTTGCTATATGGGCATAGTTGCTAGCTTTTTTGCTTGTGTGGCTTTCATTTCAGCCACTTTCTTCTCCTTCTTTTGATCAGCCATTACCCTTGGCTGGCTAACTTTCTTTTCTTTATTTTTGTTTTCAACCTTAAGTTGCTTCTTCAAATCTTCTTTATTTTCAGCCTTCATTGTTTCTGGTTGATCAGTCTTTTCTTTTCAAGATGTAGCAACTATGGGCTGCTGCTCTTTAACCATATACATCATTTTTGGCCCTAGCTTTAGTTTGATAACTATCTTCTCTTCTTTAGTTATCTTTTCTTGAGTCACAGCCTTCTCTTTCAATTTTTGTGGCAAAGTCTCATTTTCTTTAGTCAGTGCAGCATTAGATTGCTGCACTTTCTCTTCATTCTTCTTTTCTTTTGTAGAGCTTGTATCTCCTACCACTTCAAGCTTCTGCAAGTTCTCTTCACTCTTTTTCAGTTGTTGCTAGTGTCTCAGCAACTCTATCTCATTTTCTTCAATTCTTGAAGTCCTTAAGGCAAGCTCCATTGTAAGGTCTTCACATATTTTGATCTATTTTTTAAATCTTCTCTTTAAGTCAATATGATCAACCCTTATTTCATCTTTTTGACTTTTTACTTCCCCAAACTTTGCTTCAACTTGTTTTATATAAGCCTCCAACCTTCTTATGGTTCTGCCCTTTCTAATTATCTCCTTTGAAGCTGCTTCTAACTTAGTTTCAAGATCTGGTTCTTCTTCATCAACCTTTTCTTCCGCTTTAAAGGTTAAGCTACCACTTTAAGTTGATGCCATAAAGGCACACTCATCTTACGAGTCTACATCTACCTCCTCATCAACTTCTTTTGTCTAGCTCATATAACTATTGAATTAACCTCTCTTCTTCTTCTGTGGGTTAGCAGTCTTCTTGCTTGACTTCTTTGATTTCGATGATGGTCTTCTCCATTTTGAATTCTGCTCATCATCACCATCCTCATCTTTATCATCAAGTTTCACTTTGCACTGAGAAGCAAAGTGTCCAGTCTGTCCATAACGATAACATCTCCAGGACAACTGTCCTTTTCCCTTCTTAGACCCCTTTTTGAATTTCCTTATGAAGTAAGTAACACTTTACCTTCACTTTCTTCCTTATCATCATCATCATCATCCTCACTAGATGATTCTTCCTCTTCTCTTATCTTCAAGTGTCTCATATCTTTGAAAGCTGCCTCCTTTGATAGCTTTGATGTTAAGGAGCTTTCAGTTGACTTTATTCTCATCTCATATGTAATGAGATTGCACTAGAGATCATGCAGAGACATAGAATTGAGATCTCTACTCTCCTCTATGGCTAGCACCTTTGAGGCAAACCTCTCAAGCAGAATTCTCAGAATTATCTTTATAATAGATGAGTCCTTCTTGTTCTTCCCATGACTTCTAAGATCATTTACAACATCAATAACCCCAGCGAAGAACTCTTGGACTATCTCATTTTTCTACATTATGAGAGATTCATATCTCTCCTTGAAAACTTGAAGCTTGGCCTTCTTCATTCTGCCATCACCTTTATAGAGCTTCTACAATCAATCCTATATCTCCTTAGCAGATTTGCAATCCATAACTTTAGCATATTCAGTATTTGTCAATACTAAAATGATGACATTTGAGGCCTTCCCATTTATCTCAAACTACCTTAATTCCTCTAGGGTTGGATCTTTACCTTCCTTTCGGGGCATAAAAACCTCTTATACAAATTTCACCACATTTATGCCCATGGTTACAAATACCACCTGCATTCTCGCTCTCCACATATGGTAATTGGTTCCGTTGAAGATTGGAACCTTCTTGCTGTAAGTAGTGCTGATACTGGTACTGGCATCCATTTCTCAATATGCTGAACAAGTTAAAACTTTTGAAACCCTTTAAACTAGTACACCAAACTGTTTAGTTTCAAACTGGTGAGCCTGTACTCTAATACAAATTGAAGTTCCCAACTTCACTCTAGGATCTACTAGTCTGTAATACTAAGAGGGGGGTGAATCATTATTACCCCCTTTTTAATTGGTAGGTGAACAACTTCAAACTCTTCTCAGAAATGAATTCTTTCTTAGATTCAACTAAGGTAAATCTTTTGTTACTTATTAGTCACAATAGTCTCCAAAGTTACCTTTTAGACACCTTGCCTATTACACGGATTAGTTGTTCTTGATTAGGTCTTCTTTTAGGTTATGGGTTTGATGATTCTTTAGCTTTGTTCACAACTTAATTCAAAACAAAGGATGTAAATTCAAAGCAAGGATACAAGAGATTTATGTAGTTTCGTCAATGTGACGTACTCCACAGTGGTAGAATTTCTTCCTCTACCAAGTCAATCCACTATGCTTGAGAATACCAATGTGGTATTCCCTATGATTGCAATGTAGTTATAATGGATGTCTTAATCTTTTGCTCCTTTCACTATTGCAAATACAAAGCAAATATAATACAAAAAGTGTCACCTACTGTGTCTACCCTTCTTCTAACTTGTCTTGCCTCTGTTTGATTTGAATAGGTTGCTTTACTGTCACTTGGAAGATCACCAAAACACTTTTTAACCTCTCTTGAAGAAATCTAAAAATACATTGAGTTCTCTCAAATGCTTTACCAAACTTCTTCTCTTGGTTGTCTCACACAACTCCTAGTCTCACTGTCTCATGGTCTCACTCATCTCCTGGTCTCACTCATCTCCTGGTCTGGTCTCACGTCTCACCTTCTCTAGGTCTCACATCTTCTCTTTTTCAGTCTCACTTGGTCTCACATCTCACCCATTTTCTGGTCTCAATATCTCACCATCTTTGGTCTCACGTTCTCTAGGTCTAGGCTCACCGTTTCATTGTTCTGGTCTGGTCTCACCTAGTCTCATGTTTCCAAGTCTCACCTGGTCTCATTGTTCTAATCTGGTCTCACCTGGTCTCACGTCTCCAGGTCTTACCTGGTCTCACTATTCTGGTTTGGTCTCACCTGGTCTCACGTTTCCAAGTCTGACCTGCTCTTACCGTTCTAGTTTGGTCTCACCTAGTCTGGTTTCTAAGTCTGGTATGCTCTAACGTCTCACCTTCTCCAGGTCTCACATCCTCTCTTTCTGGTCTACTCTCACGTGTTTCACAGTTTTTAGGTTTGGTTTGCTCTCATGTCTCACCTTTTCCAGGTCTCACATCCTCTCTTTCTGGTCTACTCTCATGCATTTCATGGTTTCTAGGTTTGGTTTGCTCTCCCATCTCACGTTCTCCATGTCTCACTATCTTACAGTGGTTCACCCTTTTTTAGTCTCCCATATTTCTAGTCTGTATCCCCAACGTTACTGGTCTTCTAGTGTCCTTTGGTCTCACTCGTTTGACCCTTTTCTAATCTCATGGATTCTAGTCTTATGGTATCCTCTGGTCTTACCCATTTCTCCCTTTTCTGGTCTTACCTATTTTCCCCATTTTGTTTTTGGTCTCACCGGTGTCTCGTTTCTCCCTTTTCTGATCTGTATTTGTGTCCCCTTTTTTTAGTGTGTGCATTCTCCTAAAAAGAGATAAGTCTTAGTTTATATACTGCCTTCTATAAAAACCTTAGTTGGGCTTACTATAACTACGACAGATTTCCTTTCTTGCCTCTCCATATGGCTTCATATTACTATTCCATTAAAAATTTAGCATTATCCTCCATAATTTATTTTTCTTGCTCTTTTCTTTCTATTGAAATCTCATCCTTTGAATGCTTAAATGACCAGCTAGGATTGCCCATGAACAGTTAAAAATGTACAAAAGAAACTATCCCCGTAACTACCCATCTTCTAGAAATGCTAAACTCCCTTTACAAGTTCACTCCAAAGAGATCACTTTATGAGGTTATTTGACATTCTAGTCTTATCCTGTAATTCTTGAGATATGACCCGCTTCTGGTTGCACACTTAAATCTGGTTGACAACAATTACAACCCATACAAGGCTATGGGAACAACACTTAATGTAATCAGAATATTCATGACCATTATTGCTCAAAGACATTACAAAGTTTATCAAATAGATGTGAAGCCTACATTTCTAAATAGAGAGCTTGAAAAAGGGTATTTAGTGAACAGCCTGATGCTTTTATACTTGATCATAATGGTTTGAGTATGTATAAATTGAAAAAGGCATGGTATTCCAAGCTAGATACATGTCTCAAAAGGATAAAATTTAGAAAAGGGAATATGGACAACAACTTGTAAATAAAGGAAGATAAAAGGGGCCAATTAATTGTTGTAGTTTATGTTAATGACATAATTTTTGCTACTAAAAAAAAAGACCCTTTGCACTACTTTTGCTGATCAAATGAAAAAGTTTTGAGATGTCTGTGCTTGGTGAAATGAAATTCTTCTCAAGGTTACATGTTTTGAAAAGTAAGGCTGGAATTTTCCTCTCCTAAGAAAAATACGCTTGTAAGCTATTAAAAAGGTTTGGGATGGAGAACTTTATTGAAGTAAGTACTCTCATAACTATTGGAACAAAGTTGGGCAAAGATGAAGAAGGCAAAATGATTTATTAGAAGGAATATAGAAAGTTGATTATAAGTTTACTATATCTGACAACATCAAGGCTTGATCTTATTTTTGTTGTAATACTTTATGCTAAATTTCAAAGTGAGTCTAAGGAATCTCACCTCGTGGTTGCTAAAAGAATCCTAAGATATGTTAAGAGCACAACAAATTATAGAATGCTTTATGATATAAGTGGATAACTTAATTTATATAAATATATAGATGCTAATTAAACTGGAAATTGTGATAATAAAAGGTCTACATTAGGTAATGCATTTTATTTGGGTAGTAGGTGTGTTTCATGGTATAGTAAGAAGTAAAATTCAATGAATTTAAGCACTATAAAGGTTAAATATGTGGCTATTACTCAATCTTGTACTCAAATATTATAGATGAAACAACAGTTTGAAGATTTGAAGGTGGGTGTGCAACTGCCATTAGTGGTTGGTTGTGACAACCAAAATGCCATTAATTTATCAAAGAATCCTATCTAACACTCCAAATCTTAACATATTGAAATTAAGTACCATTTACATTAAAGAAAAAGTGGAGGAAAATGAAGTAAAGCTAAAGTATGTGTCTACCACAGAGGTAAGTTATAGATATATTCACCAAATCTCTGTCAAGAGAGATTTCCAAAAATTAAAGCTGAATTTATTTGTTCAACCACTCCCAAGAGGTTAAGTTATACTTTTAACCCCTCCTTTCCTTTCCCTCTTTTATTATTCTTTGGATTTGTTGTTAAAGGGGGAGATATTTTGCATAAATTTAATGAGAGTATATACTAATCAAAAGAGGGAGTAAATCTAAAGGGAAAATCAAATAAAGGGGAAGAAATTGTCAAGGGGATGTAGAAAAAAGGGGGAGTTAAAAATTAAGGTTGCTTTAAATTGGTATCATGCCCACATGCAAAAAGGAGATGTATGTTTCATGGAGAGCTATAAGTAGAGATCTTTCCTTTTACTGACACTGTTGTTTATGCTTAATTGTAGACTTATGAATTTAATGTGTTGTCAACAAATCTAATGGGGAAGATTGTTGAGCCTATCTTTGTTAGCTAATGTTAGATTTGTTGTCAACAACACTTCATATATTTATCCTTATTGACTTAATGTTATAAGTGCCTTTGAGATGTGTTTGCTATATTTACAAAGTGTCTTGGTAGTTAAGTTATTCAAAGGTTAAGGAAGACAACATTGGTAGAATATGAGGAGAATGAGGAGAGAAAGTACTGGTCTTTATTGTTCTCTCCTTCGTCACTGCCAATCTCTACCTTCTGCACTGTTAGTCTCTACCTTTTACACTACCGATCTTTACCTTCTGCACTACTGGTCTTTAGCTTCTACACTACCGGTCACACCTTCTTACTGCTATCTCCTTTTTTCTCTTTTGTTTCTATCACTCAAAACTTCCTATTACTTGTTGTTTTCTGCTATGCCACTACCTATTATTTTCTACTGTGACACTGCCTATTGTTTTTAAATGTGTCACTACTTGTTATTTTCTGTTGTGCCATTGCTTGTTATTTTATGTTACATCGTTGCCTATTATTTTTTATTGTACCATTACCTATTATTTTCTACTAGCTGTTAATATGGCTATTAGATTTGTTGAAATCTTACCCATTATCTATTTTGATATGCATTATGAACTAGTTATCTATTTTCTCCATGGCTTAAATTAGGGTGATCTTTTTATTTTGGATTATATGTATTAGAATAAGGATCTTACTTCCTTAGTTACCCTAAGAATCCTCCTATGGCATTCACTTGCTCCTCTTGAAATATTAGGCATAAATTTATTGGATGTTTTATTGTTGAACATGTACCATATACCTTAGCTTGTTGCATGTTTCCTGTAATCATTTATTAAACAATAAAGGCAAGATTAAAAATTTATTGCCAAAAAAAATGCATTTACTACATTCACTTTTCTAATTAGGTTATCTTATCTTAACTCAAAGTGTTGGGAGTTTACTACCATATTAAAGATCAAATTCCATGCAACATTACGGGGGTCATATCCACCAAAGTTCCTCCATTTGTTGTTGCATTTATCATATTCCTATCCATAGAGAGTAATCTATCATAAAAATATTGAATCAATAACTAGTCACTCATATAGTGATGTGAATAGCTTACAGACAACTTCCTGAATCTCTTTTAGTATTTATAAAGGTGCTTTCCATTATACTAACAAATACCACGGATTTCTTTTCTTATATTTGTAACCCTAAAAACCAAAAAAAAAATCATTTCCAAAATTACCACTTTATCTTATACCATGTTGTAATTAACCTTAATTGTTGATGGCAAACCCAATCCTTGGCATCATTAGCTAAGGAGAATGGAAAAGTTCTTAGTTTTATTTAATCCTTCATCACACATATTAGCTTCATACTATAATAAACAATATGGAATTCCTTCAAATGTTTGTTAGGATCCTTACTACATGATTACAAAATGTGAAAAACAAATTTTTCGATCATGATTTGAGTTTAAAAGTTACATTTAACTCAAAATATTTTGTATGCAAAAGTTATAAATTAAAGTTAGAAAAAGCAAAGTTTTTCAAAGTCTAGTAATTTGTAGCAATGTCTTAAAGCACTAAATCACTAAATGAACCATTTGATACAAAATTGAGAGTTATATTAAGAATAAGTGAGGTAATCATAAATTGCTCTAGATTTTGCTAAGTCTCTCCTCTTAACTTTTATAAGGTTCTCTCAATTTTTATATCAAAATTTAGTTCACCAAAGTAGGATGATCAAGTCATAAACCATAATTAAACTTAAAATGAAAAGAAGCATGCAAAGATAACTTAAAAAAAAATAAAGAGAGAAAAATATATGACCTAGAAAACAAAAAAATTTCCAAAACCGTATCAAACAACATTTTTACGGCCCAAGAGGTTAAAGCCAATGGGTTAACCACTAGTTCTACTTAAAATGTCATTTCCTTTAAATAAGTATAGATGTGTCACCTAATTCATTCAAAATTTTCTTAATAAATAGTACTATCATGACCAAAAACATTGAAACACCAAAAATACCTTAAAAACACAAACTTTGCAAATAAGAAGAGAGATAAATGTGATGGAATCCCACATCGGAAAGGAAAAGGAGGTCCTTAGGCCTTATAAATATGGGCATTGCACACCCCAATAGGTTACCTTTTGGGGAGAAGGTAATGGCCCCATGACAAGTGGTATTAGAGCCGACCGGACCTGAATCTGATATCCGCCGCCAAGCACTCTAAGCTCGGGAGTAGGTAGGGGGGCTCGGTCCACGATGAGGACATCGATGAATTCAATAGAGGAGAATGTGACGAAGTCCCACATCAGAAAGGAGAAAGGAGTTCTTAGACCTTATAAACGTGGGCGCTGCACACCCCAATAGATTACCTTTTTGGGAAAAGATAATGGCCCTGTGACATAAAGCTATCATCAACTTAGTAAAACTATATTTAAAAAAAAAACAAAATGCAAAAATTGATAGAAAACACCCCATAGTAACAACATCAAATTTTTTTAGTTGTTGTCAAGGTACCAAAAGTTTAATACTTCATTCTCAATTATTCAATAGTAAATGATGTAAGTGTAATTTCCATATGAAGTGTAATTAAGTTGCTATTAATTAATTAAAGATTAAAGATATTAACATAATTGGAGGGAAAAGTCGACTTCTAATTTTGTAACAAATAAATTAAAGAAATCAAGTAAATAAAATAAATTATAGAAAGATTAAATACTAATAGTCTAATTCTAAATTCATTCACCACTATGATATTTAATGATTTTGCTTAACCATAATATTTTCTTAATTCTAATAAAACTAACAACCTTAAATAATAACAAGTTTTGTTACATAAATTTTTCTTTAGATATTCATTAAGCAAAACAAGCTTTTTATTTAGACTTTAATAATTATACTTCTAAAATAAACTCTCTAAAGTAATATATAGCAACCTTCAAACTAAAAAAAAAAATTAATATGAGTAATAATCATATAAATTTAGATTGTTTAATCTATATTGAATAATTCATAATAATAAGATGAAAATTTTTTATAATCCTCTATTATTATTTACTATTTAGTGATTAGAAAAAGGACAAAAACAAATCACAATTTCTAATTTTAGTAATTAAAAATCATTTAATTAATTCAATATCTTTAACTAAATTAATTGAACAAACAATCATTCAACCATTAAATTAGAATAACTTAAACTTTATAAGAGAGCATAACATATTAGAATAATCTATGCAATTTAAATACCAAAAATTTTGACATCCCTTAAAACTATTTAAAAATCAAACAACATATACTATAAAAAAAGAAATTCTTCTAGAGTGGTTGTTTGATTCTTTAGCTATCCCCACTTTTTACTCTCAAAATATTTTTATACTTGATTGATGTTAATTATTTAAATTATATTTCTATATCTTTATTTAATTGATTAGCAAGCAAGTGAACTATATATGGATAATTATCTTTTTGTTTCATACTATTTTTTGTAAGATTTTTGAATTTTAAATTTGAATTAAGCTAACAATCTTACAAATATTTTGTTTTCCATCAAATTTTTATATTTAAAAAGATATAAAATGAAATCTTAAGCGATTTGGAGAAAAGATAGAAAAAAAAAAAGGAGATTTATAGCTAATAAAAATTTCAAACTAATTGACCTGTGTCGTCGAGTAGATAGCATAGAGTGAAAAGAAGAAAAGTATAAAAGAATAACAAAATTAGGTTGACAAACTAGGCTAATGATTATGGTCAATTAGACATCAAAGAAGGTCAAGCTACAAAGTACAAAGACAAACATAAATTTCAAACTAATTGACCTAACTATGATTGCAATTGACTAAAGGTAATCGAATGACATGAAGTTCAAAAGGTGAAAGGCATAAAGAATTCAAGTCAATTAACTTGATTGTACTTGCAATTAACTAAGGCAATTGAAAAATGTAAAGTGTATAAGCTAAAATGTTACAATTTTGAATCGGTCAACCAATCCAAGTGCTAATATGAACCAATATTATGGAAGAAACATATTCTATTTATTGAATTGATTCGCACTATAGAAAGAAATTAATATTCAATGATTAGTTTGTATATTTGGTCTATAAAAGGGTGAGAAAACTCCATTTTGTAAGACCTTGAGGAATTCTTTATTGTAATCCTCTAAAAAAAAAGAGAGAGAAATTTGATAAAAAGTGATAAAATAAAAAATTAAGGGTTCTAAAGGAAAATACTTGTAATTGTGAGAAACTATAAGTGTTCTAACCAAATAATATATCATAATTATGGTCTTATATTTATAAAATATATTTATTACATGAATTTTATCTTAAAAATTTATCAATAATTATATCATTCTATAAAAAATATTGAAGATAAAAAACTTTTAATTAACATATATCATATGTTTAAAATATCAATTATATATTTATAAGGTAAGAGACTAAATAGATAGCTCAGTATTGGCACAAAAATGGAAAGAAGTAAAGAAGAAATTAGACTAATTGACTTGAATGACATGGGATTTAAAAGGTAAAAAGTTACAAAAAAATTCAAGTCAATTAACCTAATTATACTTATAATTGACTAAGGTGATGCAAAAGTGTAGAAATTAAAGAGTTACAAATTTTAAACCGATCAACCAATTATAGTGTGTTGTGGACCAATAATGTGGAAAAGGCATGCTTTATTTTTGGAGTTGATTCTTTACACTAAAGGGAATCAATATTGAAAACTTATTTTGTACAATTGGTCTATAACAAAGTGAGGAAATCTGCTTTATGTAAGATCTTAAAGAGTTATTCATTTTAATTATCCAAAAAATTGATAAAATGTGATAAAATTAAATAATAAGAGTTCTAAGAGAAAAGAGATATGATTGTGAGACACAATGAATGTTTTAGTGAAATAATATATTATAATTATAATTTCATCATAATTATTTTTATAAAAGATATTTTTTGGGTGAACTTCATCTTTAAAGTTTATCAATTACTGTATAATTCTATAAAGACAACTAAAGATAAGAGTACCTTTAATTAATGTACATTAACATATAAACCATCAAATATATTTATAAAGCAAGAGACTGAATGAACAGTATATGTGCGAAAATGGAAGGAAGGGAGGGGGCGATTTTAGAGGCAACAGAGTCTTCTTCACCAGAAATGCAGAATTCACGGCGGGGCGAGGTGTATCGTGTGCGTGTGGGATAGTGTGTGTTCCAGCGCGTGCTTTTTTTTTTTTTTTTTTTCTGTTTTAGGTTTTTTCCCAATTATTTTTTTGAGTTTTGCAAGTATGCGATTAGGAAGGAGAGGCGTACAGGGAGAGAACACGCGCGCCTGCCCTTACTGCGGAGTGACTTGGATGGAATAAATATTTAATCAACCAAAGAAGGAGCCGAGGCAGGCCACTGCCTGGCACATGTCAATTTTTTTAATAGAGGAGAATGATAAGCATCGCCTCAAAAACTCCCAAGAATGAGTTGACATCTCAATACACCCACCTCATGGAAGGGGGACATCCTAGTTGTCATAGGTATTTTAAGTCTGATAGATTTTTTAATCATCCATGAATGAGCTTTGATTTGTCATTGGATTGATAAAGAATGCCATTTACAAAAGTGTTTTCTTCCGTATTGTGTGTTTGATAAAAGTTGTACTGTAAATTTAATTATTCAATCACATTGGTCGTACCATTTAACTGAGTATAATTTGCTGAATAATTTTTTTAATTGAATTTAATCATGTTTCTACTAATACTAAAATCTTCGATAAATTAAATTATATATATATATATATATAATTGTTAACTGTTTACCAGTGATATTTTTACCATCATAGATGCACAAGTCATTTTAAATTTCTGTGTGCAAGATGCGCTAAAAACCCTTCGCCACAAAATAATGCTAATTAAAGAAACTTTTTTTTTTTTTTTTTTGAGAGCCCACAAATAATTAATGAGGGCATGAAGGTGCTTCTTTAGACAACACGATATATGTTTTAAAAAAAAAAGTGGATAGACGTTGCTGCTCTTTTTCTTTTTCACCCATACGAGAAAATTAGTATATTTATTTAATTCTTATTTTGTCGTAGAGTCTGAATAAAAAAAAAAAAAAAATTTTTGTGATCAAAAAATAAAGAAAATTCGGTCCCTAATTTTATCACTCATGTCACAATATATCAATCAACACAAGATTTTAGAATCTAGAGTCAGTTAATTTGGCTGGATGGTGAGTAAATATTTGACCGTTGATTGTGAGTGGAACTGGCAGCATTTGGACATGAAAATTCTAGGGCACGTTTGCATGTGTCTTTGTGGTACCAAATTCTGGGGTTATAGGATAAACTCATTTGGGCTTCTGACCTGGATTGGTTTGCAATCAAGGGGACTTACACAACTCTAATTGGGGTCGACACAGCTGACGCAGAAAATTGAAAATAGGTTTGGCAACTTCTGATTCCATGGTATATGAAAATATTCCTTTGGCTTGCTTGGAAAGGTAACTTATCACCTATGCGCGGTGTTCGGTCCCTAATATAATGAACAATGGTTTTGTCTAGTCGTTGAAACATGCGGTAGGAGAGCTTGAAGCATGTGCTTCGTGATTGTGTTTATGCGAGGAGCGGTTGGAGTCTCCTTTTCTAGGCGCTAGGCTTTGAGTATTCTTCTCATGATTGGTTTGAAGCCTGCGTTAACCGCGGGCATGTGCCCACAAATATTACAACTATTGCTCCTATTCTGTTATTTTTATCAGGGCAATTTGGTAGCTTTGGAATTGGAGGAACAACTGCACTGTTGCTAATGATAAAAGATATCCTTCGATGATTGTGGAAACAGAGTAGAGACAAGCGACTGAAATTTCACAAGTCTTGTCCGCGAAAAACCTGATGCAAGAAGGGCCGGTTGCTGATATTCCATCAAGCAATAGCATGATATGTTGGCAACCTCCTCATCCGTTGGTGTTGAAGATCAACGCTGACGGTTGCGCGAAAGGAACAACGGGCCTGGCAAATGATGGGGGCATCGCTGGGGATTTTTGTGGCTAATGGATGTTTGGGTGTTCTTGCTATGCAGGTATTTCCACAGCCATCGGCATTGAGCTTTATGCTGTGCAGGTCATTTGTGTAGCTTTGCAGTTGGCTTGGCGTAAGGGATTATGCATAAATGAGATTATAAAAAATTTTAAATCTAAAATGAACCAAATGTAAATCTAAAATCCAGAAGAAAGAGCCAATTGCTCTACCAAATGAATATCGGCAACTTCATGTTGAAGAAAGGTCGTTGCTTCATGTGCAGGAACAAGGTTTAAATCTATACTCCAACCGTAAAGATCCAAGAAAGTGACAGCATAAAGCAATAACAGATGGTGACTTCACGTTTTAAGAATAACAACATGAAAATATAATCTCATATTTTTTTTTAAATGTGAAATCTCTGCTTGGTTCCAATAAAAAAGTTCTGTGAGACAGAAATTCAATAAAACTGACCATGGCAAGAAAATTTTGAAACTGTAGCGCCCAATGTTATGATGACAGCAGTTTTGTGAGAACCCCTTACATGACCAACAGCATGAAGTAAGTGCAAGGGAGCATTCATCAATGCTCCGGAATACAAGTTATTAAGGGATGATGGAAAGAAGCAATTGCCAGACGTAATTACTTCATCCAGTGTGCCAAAAAAAAAAAAAAAAAAAAACTGGAACGAAGCATCATTTTGGAAAACTAGTTAATTCTCATTCCCACTGTTTAAGCCAAGGCATATATATATATATATATCCACATGCCCAGAATGCATCGATGTTCACGTGATCTTGCACGAAGCAACTTGGTCCTCTGACATGATCCAACTGATGGTCCAAAGATGCATATACAACTCAAAGAATCATCACCCAACTTTCTTCATCCTAACAAGTTCAAAAATGTTAAAATACCCAAAACAGCTAGTGTACAAAGCATTGGGTCCAATGATGTTTCATATGGAATTGGATTCAATATCCCATTTCGCATTGGGTACATATGTGGAGCAGTTCAGCGGACATAAGTGTTCACATTTGCGCCGGAGACCGACTGATGCTAATGAAAAAAAAAAAAAAACAAGAAATTGATGACTAACGATTACCAGGAAAAGCGGATAACAGCTCCGAGTGGTCAACCTTTGTAGACCAAGATTTTCCAGGCGACAGAGTCTTCATCACCAGAATTGCTATTTTCCCGGAGGAAGCAAGAGAGATTCAGCTGTGGGAGTCAGCGTAGCGTGTGCGTGCGTGTGGGATACTGTGTGTTCCAGCGTGTGCGTTTTTTTGTTTAAGAAGGCTTGCAAGCGTGAGATTAGGAAGGAGGCGCAGGGGAACAGAACACACGCCCGCCGGACTCTGGAGTGACGCGGCAGCTGACTTGGATGGAATAATATTAGTCAACATAAGAAAGAGCCGAGGCCCTCCACTGCTCGGCGCATGCCATTTAAATAATAGGGGAAAATGAGAACCATCGCCCAAAAAAAACATAAAAAAAAAAAAAGAAAAAAAGGTCGTTATAGATATCAACAGCCTTTTGAATCTATAAAATCACACCTCAGCGATCTTAAACTCTCAACTGAAAAAACTCAAGTCAAGAGGAATCCATAGGCCATGACCAACCCAAAGCTGAATGCGCCCGACTTAACCTTGATTCTCATCGTCATCCTCCTCGTCTCTGAGCATTTACCAATTACTCTAGGGAAGGAACAATGCCACAAATCGGAGGGCGGCTGCCATGACAAGGCCAAGTCGCTGAAGCTGAAGATCATTGCAATAGTTACCATTCTCGTCACCAGCATGATCGGGGTATCCCTGCCCCTCTTCTCCCGCTCTGTCCGGTTTTTCCAGCCCGACAGACACTCGTTCGTACTGGTTAAACTCTTTGCTTCTGGTGTTATCCTCGCCACCGGGTACATGCACGTCTTGCCTGATTCTTTTGACTGCTTGACGTCGGTTTGCTTGCCGGACAATCCCTGGCATAAGTTCCCGTTCACTGCTTTCGTGGCGATGTTGTTCGCCATGATGACCCTCATGTTTGATTCTTTTGCACTGATTTATTACAAGAAGCGTAATAACTATAACAATAATGAGAACCGAAATGGCGTCGTTGACGAACAAGTGGTAAAGGGGAGTGATGGTGATGAGTTGGCAGCTGCTGAAAAGGCTGTGAATGAGAATACCCGTAATTTGTTGATGAGGAATCGGGTCGTGGCGCAGGTATATTTATTTTTCCAATTGTCAATCTAAGATTATGTTGCATCAGTCCAAAAACTGTTGATCTTTTCGCTGCTACAGTCATTAACTTAATTGCTGTTCCTTGATTTCTTTTATTTATGATTGTGTGAAATTTGATTCTTAGCCGAAATTCGATATGCATGTTTCCATGTTATCTTTGGTTCAGATCTTGCATCTATATAATTGGTTCCAGCGTTTAGATCTTTACAAATTATTGTGTGTAATGTACCCGTGTAGGTGCTGGAATTCGGCATTGTTGTTCACTCAGTTGTAATAGGTCTCTCAATGGGGGCATCAGATAATCCATGTACAATCAGGCCACTCATTGCTGCCTTTTGCTTTCATCAATTCTTTGAAGGAATGGGTCTTGGTGGATGCATATTACAGGTTACAAAACTTGGTACAGTTTAATATGGAATAAGCATTCAATACTTATTGATCCAATACACATTTTCTAACACTTGCATTCCGTCATGAATGGTCAGGCTGAATATCGAATGAAGACGAAGGCTACCATGGTGTTTTTCTTCTCTACCACAACTCCCTTTGGTATTGCACTGGGAATTCTTTTGTCAAAGACTTACGAAGAAAACAGTCCAACGGCTTTAATTGTGGTGGGACTGCTGAATGCTGCATCTGCCGGGTTATTGAATTATACGGCACTGGTGGACCTCCTGGCACCAGAGTTTCTAGGAACCAAAATGCAAGGAAGTGTAAAGCTCCAGATATGGGGTTACATTGTTGCTCTGATAGGTGCTGGAATCATGTCCTTGATGGCAAAATGGGCATAGCTTGTTTCAAGATGCACGACACGTGCTCATCCCTTTGTCCCGTGTATAGTTTGTTAAGCCTGTTTGCAACTTTGAAGGCAATAATCATGGATATGAATGTTGTGGACGATCTGTTCTGAAGACGTATCTAGCATTCATCTTGTTTCGTTTCCGAATGTTTTGGAACCTACGTTGCTTTCCATCTCCTGGGTCTAGAAGTTGTTGATTTTCCCAATTCTGCACACGCTAAAAGAGTTGATAAAAAATGCCAGAAGTCAGTGATAACATCTTCCATCTTCTTGAATTGACTTCAACCTGTTTCAGATACAAATATTCCAAAGGACTTAAATCTGAATGCTTAGTCTTTCTCAGCTGGTCATTGCAGCTTATAAGTTCAGCCCAAGTTTGCAAATTGTGGACGCATGATATTTATTCTTCGTTAAAATTTGTCGAGCTCTGGCAGCAGCAGAACTGACGTTCAGGCAAGTAGGGCTGAAACAGTCATGCAGTTTGTCACTGCAGATCACAGTTTTTGTCCCCGGCAGGTATTCTTCAATTTAAAGGCGCAAAATAGGCCTACTATATCAAACCTAAACAGCTGACATAGCGATTACATAAGCTATCGCTAATGTAGCATTCTATTTTTTGACAACTTTAGGGACATCCAAAGTGTTGCATAAAACATGCTTTCTATAAAAAGTCAAGCAACATATATAAATGGGGACACGCAACCAATTTCTTTTTTCAAATGCCCTGATCCGCAACCTACGCATGGAAAATATCTTACAAATTTACTTTATTTAATTAAAAAAATTAATTGACCTATAAGGTTATACAGCGGGACAAACGCATAGGGACATCAGATGATATCCTTGTTGGCAAATACAAGTTCTAAAATCACTTGATATAGAATTAACGTACAAAAAGTTTTCTAATAAGAATTTCTAAAATTCACTATGATAACTCTTAAAAAAGAATAAAATAACTTATAAAATTTTATTATTTAACATATGTCTTAATTCATAGGCTTAGATTAGATGGTATTTATAACTAAAACTATTTATTTAATTGAAAAAATAGATTAAATTAAATGAAAAAATATTCTAAAATAAATTAAAATTAAAAAAAATTATGAGTAATTCACATATATTTTTAAATTGTTTAATTAAAATTATTAATTATTATAAAATAAGTAAATAAATTACCAAATAATAATTACAATATAATTTATAAATGATAAGAAAATATCCTTTATAACATATCCTATATCAAACCCTCCACTTTGCAAGAAACTCATTGAATTGCTAATGAGAAATTAACATATTCCATGCCATAGAAACAAATATTTTGAATAAATTATTATCTTTAATATAACCCAATAATTCCTCTAGTATATAATGATGTGAATAATTAATTCTAAACTATTATCTCCTTGATACTCTATTATAAGAAAATCAACAAAATCATAGAACATGTGGATTATGGGTCCAACTTTTAAGTTTATAGAATTCATAGATGATACTTGGCCCTCGTTGAGTTCTCCACTAATACAAAAGAAATTGTCTACCTCAATCAGCATATGATTATTAACTAATATTTCTTCTTTTTGAATCACTAACTCTTGATGTATGGATATGTCATTGCAAACAAACATATGATCACACAATTTATCAGCTAGTAGAAAATAAGAATTAAATTTCTCTTCAACTTATTCTAAAATCTCATCAAACATATCGTTACCATAAAATTTCAACATTAATAAATTTCTTATATCTATCCATGATTGAATTTCAGATTTACCATACCTGAATTCAAAATATTGAGTATAATTCCATTGTTTAGCTACACCATCTCAAAGTTTAGAATACGCAAAAATCATTTGAAATAGACTTCGATTTCTACTAACCAACTGACAAAATTTTTAATGAAAAAATTTCCATCAAAGAAAGAAATTTTTTTGAAATTAAGAACATAAATATGAACAGCAAATCCAAGCTCTCATATCACTTGAATGTGGGATAAAGGTGTAAAAAATAAATAATAAAAAGTCAACACTCAATTAAACTTTTAATAAAAAATTTTAAAATCTACCAGGATAACTCTTAAAAGAGAATAAAATGATTTATAAAATTTTATTATTTATCAGATGTCTTAATCATAGGTTATAACTAAAATTATTTATCTAATTGAAAAAATATTTTAAGTTAAATGAGAAAATATTTTAAAATAAATTAAAATAAAAAAATTCTGAATAGTTTACATATTTTTCTTGAATAGTTTAATTAAAATTCCTAATTATGCTAAAACATTTAAAAAATATTACAAAATAGTAATTACAATTACAAGGATGATAGAGACTATTCTTTATAACATATCCTACATCACAACGTTGGTTTGGATCTCAATATTAAAACTTGAATACTCAGTCAATATAAACAAGGAAATGTATGTGTGTGTACTCCACACGTGGCATAATTCTTTGCATATGATAACTAAGCAGTATTGAGAATGAAATTTTTGGATCCCTTGTCTGTATATTACTCTAAAAATTGATACAAAAAATGTCATGCATTGCAGGTGTCTCGGCTAAAAATTAACACCCTTATGTACGCCTGCTATAACCTGCATTCATAGATCAAGAGAACCAAGACTTATTGAGATTATGGGACATCTTAATGCCCAAACATGGCCTCTCCCCTCACAAAAATCTTTTTTTTTTTTTTTTTTTTTCACGTCATTGATTTGTGCTAAGGGTGGAACTCATGTACGTGCCTAGAGGTTAGAGCTTTTCTGTGATGTCTATACACACACATGCAAAGAAATATAAAGGAAAGGCTTGTTGTGACTAAGATCTAAAAGATTTAAAAAGGAGGAAAATTCACTGGGTTATCCACGTCCAGATTTTTTTATTTCTTTTTTTTTGAAACAGTTCTTTAATTTTTTTTTTAAATAAATGAATTGGACAAAGAGCAGGACCACCAGACGACTCAGGCAGGATCAAAGAGGGAGAATGGACTTTCCAGTTTAGCAAGCAAGTAGCGAAGGATATTATCATTGGAACATTGGTCGTAGACAATGGGCCTACTAGATTCAGGCCTTAGGACCCCACATTAGAAAATCAGAGCAACCCCAGCATGTAACCCAAGATGTGCTCACCCAACTCATTAATCACCCCTTCACGTCATCATCTGCCTTCGCCGTCTGCCTGCGTCGCAAGCCAACCAGGCATCTCGTAGGTCCCGCTGATGCTGACAAACACTCCCCTGCCGTTGGCACTTGCTGGTTATTGTAGATAAGGAGTGACATTGGAGAAAACCGACAAGATGGTAGCCGAGTGGAGAAGAAAAAAATAAATAAACAAAAAGAAAAGGATTAAAAAGAAAAAATAAAAATAAAAAAATGTAAAACAAAAGGGGGCAGAAAATAGATTAAAGAAACATTCAGAGTAAAAGTGAAAGGCAAAGAAAGAACGGGGATTAGGATGAAAAATTCACAGAATAGGTAGAGAGAGAATTATTAAAAAATTAAATGAATTGATAGACGTCAGAAAATAAAAAATGAAAAAGGAAACAAGATGAGACTGACCGAATTAATAATTATGGGTACCAAAAGGAAGAAAAAGAGAAAAACACAAAATAAAGTAGAGTAATCAAATTTTCAGAAAAAAAACAACAAAATAATCAATAAAAGAATTGAGATTTAAATTTATAGTGTTGAGTGAAGATTTCAAATTTATATGGATTAATTGATTTGAATATAAAGAAGTGTTAAATTAACAAAAAGTATAAATGTTTGAATATAAAAATAAATTAAGATGAAATTTTAAAAAAAAAAATCAAAATTAAATACTTGTTAAGATGAGAGTTAAAATTAGTAATTTTTATTTAAATAAAAATAAAAAAATAAATTATTTATATAATAGTACCTTATAAATATTGTGTATTATAAAGTATCATGATGAATGAAATTTTAAACTTGATTGTTTAAGATTTTGTGCTGTAAATTATTTTATAAATTTGAAAGTCAAGTTAATATTAGCTAAACAAAGTCTAGTAAAAATTGTGAAAGAAGCTTTTGATAGTATTATTGATAATGATGAGAAATTTTGCTATATTTGTAGGTTATGATATAAGTTAAGGTTTTAGACAAGTAAATATTATAAATGAAGATGAAATTATAAAGTTTTAACATGAATGTAATTTTTAAAACAATGAAGTTAAAGCATAAGGTTAAAAAAATAAAGCATTGAAGTATTAAAATTTTGATAAATAGATGTAAATGTTACGAATTACTATATTACTAAATCAAAATTAAAGAAAAATATTGAAATTAATTTAAATTTGTCATAGAATGAAAGTTAAGTATTTAAGTAAAAATTAAATAATTTAATAACATTTGGTGTGATTTTTGTATTAAATTAAGAATAAATATAATCTAATATATAAAAATTTAAGTATCTTAGTTTTATTATATATTTGGTAAGTATAAGCTTTTATTATATAGTTAGTGAGTACAAACTTTTATTATGTGGCTGATTGAGAGATACTATTTCAATTATTAACATGATTTGATATATTATAGGTGGACTTCTTAATAAATTGTTGTGTAGTATTTTCAAATTAATGAAATTAAAATTTTGCTTCAATATAATTGGATATAAGTTAATAGTGGTATTGAAGTTAATTTAGCTCTATTTAAAGGCCTTAAAGGCAAATTAGAAAAGGATTTTTTTTTTTTTTTTGGCTCTTACCACATTAAATACAAGGTCGACTTTGTAGTGACACTTCACGGATAAAACATAAAAAGCAAATTTTCTACACTAACAATCCCTAAAACATCTCTTATCCTTTAACATAGGCAAAACACACAACTTGCTAGATAAGATCTCCTTTAACTTAAGCTAAAATGGGTTTGATTATCAAATCAAGTAACAATAAAAGCTTTAAAGGTAAAATAAAACCCTCAAAATAGTGACTTTTAGTTATGAACTCTTAAAGGAACCCTTAACAAAGCAATAAGAAAGATAACACTATTATTAGGTGTTTTGTGTTACAGAGAGTTCTTATATTACTAAGGGCAAGCAAATTGAAGCTCTTAAGTCCTTAAGCAAGTAACTCATATGTGAGGGCACTAAGGATAATGTGGGAATTTATACTATGTTATGTCTTTGTCAATTATTGTTTTTATGTGTGATTCCATCTAACTGAAAGTTCAAAAGCTACATAAGCAAGACGTAATACTAAGTGTTAGTATGATTTCTTTGTAAATTTTTGGTAGGCTTAAAGAGGTTAATCAGACTTAAGCCAAAAAAAGAGGAACTTAATATAAGAGATAGTTATTGCTTGTTAGTGTAGTAAGAAGGATAAGGAAAAGTTAATAAACTCCTCCCTACTTAGTGCTTTTACAAACTCTTCTCTTGTGGCTCATCCCTTTTACTTGCATTTTATAACAAAGCTTCCCATATATGGTTTATTTAGTGCTAATCATTATTGTGTTATAACTAATATAGTCTTTAATCCGTAAACACTTGCTAATTTAAAGGGGATGATTTGCATTCATGGACTATATAACATGACTTTTTAGAGAAGGATAGTCCTAAAAAATTGCTCCACCTTTGCATTTATGAACAATAGTAATATGGTTACTAATTGAGTGAAAATGCATGACAGGATGGTAATTAAAAGGGCATATAAGGAATAATAAAGAAGGGAGGTTACTAAGTGTAAGGTCAGATAATTAAGCTACGACAAAATGTTGGACATTACAACAATCATCTGATAACAAATGGAATGAAATTTCTTTTGACAAAAAAAATGCAAGTTGGGGGCCTTTGAGCCATATATGAAGCAAATGAAAGAGTGAAGAGCTAAGAAGAGCCTAAAAGGACTATATTTCTTTACTAGAAGTAAATATCAAGATAACAATGACAAATAATTACTACTTTAAGGATTGTCTCATATTAGTCCTATCTAAGGTTTTTAATTGGTGTTGTCCTTTGAAGGATTGTAAGCAAAACTACCCAAATTATTAAATCCAACCAACCTAATCAAAACTAAATTAAACTTTTCAAAATTGTTAAAAATTGATTGGTTATGATTTTTAATTTAAGTAAACTACATTAAATGGTTTAGTTATAGTCTTGGAAATCCAACAATTGCAAAAATTGAACTTGTTGCTTTATAATATTAAATTCTTAAATAATATTTTATAAATATGTAGACCATATAAAAAAAATTTTAACCTTCCTATTAGCCCCTATACATGACTTAACACACCTATAGCCTTAAATGTTCTCATTAACTTAAAAACACAATAATTGGAAACCCTAATTGTGAAATAATAATGTTGAGTTTATCTTTGATGATTAATGCTGGATTTGTTGTCAATAGCATCTCACATTGTTGTTTGTGTTGATTTAATATTTTGAATGTTGTTGTGATACATAAAAGTTGTTGGGCAAAACTAGTGATGGTAGGTCAACCCTGAAGTCAATGAGTCAATATTGATTGTTGATCCTAAATTTTAAAGGTCAAAGCTGACCATTGATCTTAAATTTTAAAAAGTCAATGTTGACCATTGACCTTAAATTTTAGAAATCAAATCTGGCCATTGATTATAGAGTAACCTTTGGGAATCAACACTGATTGTTGATGAGTGTGAAATCTTAATCTCAAGGCTCTATAAATAACCTCATGCACCTTGCAAGACAAGTATATATGCTGTAAAATTTTAAGAGAGAATGGCAAACCTAAAGACAACCACAAAGAGATGTGAATGATAAAGAGAGAGTGACCAGCCAAGGCAAAGAAGGCAACCACCAAGGCGAAAGCAATGGACCAAGGAGGCTGCAGCTAGCCAAGAAAGGTGTAGTACCAAGGAGAGAAAAATGTGTAGCAACCACACCAAAGAGAGAAAGATGTGCAGCAACCACACCAAACCAAAAATGAAGGTGTATAGTAACCACACCAAAGAAAGAAGAAGGTAGTAGCTGGCCAAACCAAAGGGAGAAGGAGTTGTAACAACTAGCCAAGGAATCATGCATAGTAAAGAAACGAGCAACATGTAGTAGGCAACATCAACAATAGTTTACAACACCAATAGTAACTTGTAACACCAGCTGTAGTCCGTAACACCAATAGCAGTTCGCAACACCAGTAGCAACTCGTGATAGTAGCAGCAATTGCACAATTAGTAACAAGCAATAGCAACAAGAGCAGACAGCAAACCAAGGAGAAATTAGCAGCTTGCAGGCAAAACTAACAGTAGGAAATAGCAACAAAGGAAATAGCAACAAAGGTAGGCACAACCAACAAAGGCAACAAGTACAGCCATAGCTGGCAACAATAATAACAAGTGCAGACACAACCAGTAGCAATAGCAGCGTATAGAACCAATAGTAGGTGAATTATAACTAGTAGATTGTAGTAAGCATAACTAGCAGCAAGCAGCAAGTGTAGGCACAACCAGTAAGTGTAGGCGTAACCAATAGTAGGTATGGCAGCTTGCAACAGCAGAGGAGAAAACATGTCGTGGCAGCACATTTAATAGCTTACAATAGAAGAGGAGAAAATGTGCCCCAGCAACAAGTTCAATAACATGCGATAGTAGAGGAGAAAATGTGTCCGGACAGCAAATCCAGCAGTAAAGAAGAAAATGTGCCTTGGCAACAAGTCCTATAGCTTGCAGTAGTAGAGGAAAAAACATGCACAGGTAGCAAGGGAAGAAACTTGCTAGATCAGTAAATGAAGTAACCTACCATGGTAGTAAGTGAAGTAATCTGCCAAGGCAATAGGTGAGGTGGCACTGGTAGTAGGGAAGAGAACCTACCAAGGTAGAGGTGAGGCAACACCGGCAGCAGGGAAGAGAACCTACTAAGGCAATAAGGGAGGTAGTGCTTATAGTAGGCGAAAAGAACCTGTAGTGGAGAGAACTTGCAATTAAGAGAACCTATAGAGAAAAGATTGGCAAATCTTAAGCAAAGACTAGTAGTGAGGAAGGAGAAGATTTGTTTTCTACAACAACAACCTATGCATATTGAGTGATCCTTATCAAGAAAGTGTTAGTCACTAACCTTTAGATAAACTTGTTGAAAAAAGGTGGGAGATCCTTGGAGTGATCGAAGATCAACTCTTTTAGTGATCAAGAGATCAAGCATTCTAGTAATCAAGAGATCAACTTGTGAAGTGATCTGGGGATTGTTGTAAGTGTTAAGGAGTGATTCTTTCACAAAATAACTGTATCGCTTGATAACAAGAATGGATTATGTGATTTAGGAGTGATCCTATTACACCATGGACATAGCTCACACATTATGGGTGAACCACATAAAAATTATTGTGTTCTTAGGTGCTTGCATTTGATTGATGTCCGTATGGTTACTCTTACATAAAAAAGAAAGATAAAAATTGGATCATTAACTTTAACAAGTTACAGAAGTTAATTCGGAAATATTTTTAAAAAGTGAGCATTTTATACTAATTCACCCTCTCTCCCTTTTAGTGTGAGACCTAAGAGGGCCTTCATTAAATGATATCAAAACTGGTTTCCTTTATTGATCCATTTTGTCTACTTTGATTTGAAATTATCGTTGTTGTTGTGAATTTTTGTTGGTTGATATCATGTATAGCATAAACAGTGTTAACAACAAAGGCATTCCCACTTTTGATGGACAAAATTATCAGTTATAGAAGAATAGAATGCTCTCATATCTAATGTCACTTAGTCTAAATACATTTGAAATTGTTGTTAGTGGCTTCATCCTTGTTGCTGAAGGAGATGCTATGATGCTTATTGATAAGAAGAATTTGAAGTATGATGGAAAGGTGATAAATGCCTTGTATGCCTCCTTATCAGACAAAGAATTTACCAAAGTGATAAGGTGTAACACAACCAAACAAAGTTGGGACAAACTAAAGAATATTTATGAAGGATACAAGTTTGTGAAGGAAGCCAAGCTATAAATTTGGAGAAGTAAATTTGAAGACATAAAGATGCATAATGATGAATTTATGGATGAATTTTCATAAGAGTCAATGAAATTATATACTCTATCAGAGGCTATAAAGAGGAGATCAATAATGTTACTGTGGTAAAGAAGATACTTAGAACCTTATTGAAAGGTTATAATGCCAAAGTTTCCTTTATAGAAGATAAAGACTTGGATAGGCTACCTTTAGATGATTTATATAGCATATTAGTGGCTTATGAAATAAGAATAGCTCTAATGAAAAAAGAAAAGAAGTCTAAGGTGGAGAATGAGTTGGCTTTCAAAGCAATGAAAAAATTAAATATTAAAGACTAAGAAGAAGAATTCAACAGTAGCTCATAAGAAGAAGATGATGATACTAAACTGGATGAAGTCATGACATATATCACTAAAAATATGAGGAAAGGAAAAGGAAAGTACAAGAGAAAATTACCTTTGAAGTGCTTTACTTATGGAGACATAGGGCACTTTGTCGTGGATTGCCCAAAGAGAAGAGAAGTAGATAGTGATGATGATGATGAGTTGGCCTTATGGAGGAGAATAAAGAAATTCAACTATTCTAAAGCTGAAAATTGAAGTACCAAAGGGAAAAAGCAACTCTTCAAATCCAAAAGAAGAAATTATTTGAGCAAGTTAGATGAAGAAGATTCTAAAAAAGAAGTTGATGATGATTCCAATGATGCTACTGCAAAGAATGTGCTAGTTGCTCAAATAGATGATGATTAAGAATCTTTAAGTGATAAGGAATCAACAAAAGAGGAAGAGGATGAGTTGGTTTAGCAATTTGAGAATAAATTGAGAGCTTGTTTGCATAAAAATAGCAAGCTAGAAAAAAAAGGTAAAGCATCTTAAGAAGTTGTATGAAAATTCTGCTGTTGATGAATCTAATCTTTAGGTGAAAGAAAAGGAGTTTGAAGCAAAAGTGATGGAGTACTTGAAGAGAATTAAGGATTTGATTGTACTTGAGGCAGAGCAAGGTAAGATACATGAAGATCTTGGTACTAAGGTGATTGCACAAGAGCAAGAGGTGCTGATTTTGCAAGCCAAGCTCTACAAGGCTGAGTTTGAACTAAAAAAGGTATAAAGAAAGCTTTATGCAAGCCATAAAAGTAAGAGGAGAGTTCTTCAGCAAATGTCATCGAGGAGGATGCTATCTGATGAGGACTGGTTTAGGTCTCACACTAAGAAGGGGGTGAATTAATGTGAGATATTCTTTTTTACAAATCGATTTGGATTTAACCTCTGTGACTTGTTAGAGCCAATAATCCAATTTTTAATTTTCTCCTTTATATGAGCATAATTGTATGAATAAGAAACAATGTGCAAGCATCCAAATGCACATGAAAATTTTTACGTGGTTCACTCACAATGTGTGAGTTATGTCCAAGGTGTGATAGGATCACTCCTAAATCACACAATCCACTCTTGTTATCAAGAGATATACTAATGTTATAGAAGGATCACTCCTTCACCTCTTTTGCAAGTACTACTCCTTAACCACTTATAATGATCTCTTGATCAAGGAATCACTCTAAGGGTATTCAACCCTGTTTTTCAACAAATCTATCAAGAGTTTATGGAAAAACCTTTCCTAGAAAATAATCGCTCAGTGTGTATAGTCTATTAATGCAGAATATGGATCTTTTCCTTCTTTTGCTGTCAGTACTGCCTGCGTGTTGCCGCTGCTGTTCACATGCTCTTCTAGTGCTATCTATACAAATTACTATTGTTGTCTGCGTGCATTGTTAATGTTGTTTGTATGCGCTGTTGCTGTTGTTTGCACATGTTGTTGTTGTTGTCCCACGCGTGTTGCTGTCTGTGTGCACTACCACTACTATCTATTGCTATCCGCGTAGGCTATTAATGCTGTCTATACGTGTTGCTGTTATTGCTTGCTGTCTACATTTGTTGTGCCCACTGTCTGCGCTCTACCTATTGTCTGCACACGCAGTGCTTGCTGTCCGCACAAGCTATGCTTGTTGTCTGCACAAACTTTACTTGTTGTCTGCACACACTGTTGCTATTATTTGCATGCACACTACTGTCTATGTGCATTATTGCTGCCGTTCGCACACGCGCTACTATCCATGTGCATTATGGCTACTGTCTGTGAGCACTGCGACTGCTGTTTGCACATGTTGTTCCTGTTATCCGCACATGCTGTGTCTGCTATCCACGTGTGTTGTTACTGCTACCTGTGTGCGTTGCTGCTTCCCTCATGTGTTGAAGTAGTTTTCTTGTGCTACTGCTGCTCTCACCACGAATTGCAATAGTTTTCTCATGCTACCATTGCTCTTTCAGTGTGCTGCAGCTGTCTTTTCTCACCACTGCTGCTCTCTCCACATGATGTAGCTGGCTTCTCACACCACTGCTACTATTGGCCTGCACTGAAGCTTTTTTCTCATGTCACTGCTATTGTTTGTAGGTGCACCACCTATTATTGCACATTGGTTGCTGGTGCAAGACCCTTGTGTTACTGCTCCACCTCTTATTGGACTCACATGTTATTTCTGCCTCCTTCTGGTTTGTCTTCCTTGGCTGCTTTGTTGGTTTACTGGTGCAACTACTACCTCAGTGGTGTTTGTTGGTGTAGGTATATCCTCCTAGATGTGTTACTGGTGCAAGGAAGCCTTCTGAATGTGCTACTGCTGTTGGGAAGTCTCCTGGATGTGCTGCTGGTGCAGGGAAGTCTCCTAGACGTGTTGTTGCTGCTAAAAAGTCTCCTGGACATGCTGCTGCTGTTGGTATACCCTCTTGGATATGCAGGAATGTGCTGTTGGTGTTGATATATCCTCCTGGACCTACAGGGACCTTTGTTGCTGCTAGTATACCCTTCTAGACATGTAAGGATGTGCTGTTGGTACCGGTATACCCTTTTGGACCTATAGGGACATCTGTTGCTATTGGTATACCCTCATGGACGTGTAAGGATGTACTGCTAGTGTTGGTAGCTAGTTACTGCTATCACCTTTATGAGGGCTTGTTGGTGCAGTAGCTATCTTGGTGAGGGTTTATTGGTATGGGTGGCTACTGCTCTCACCTTGGTTGGCTGCCTTGCCTTCTTTCTTCCTCTCTTTCGTCGGTTGCCTTGCCTTCTTTCCTTGGTGGCTGTTGCTCTTTCCTTAGCCGGTTGCCTCCACTTTTCCGTTCACCTCCCTTTTTCCCTAGGTTTGCCTCTGATCTCTCTCTTTGTCGTTCACTCAATTTTCTACAGCCCATTTTTTTCTTTTTGCAAGACACCTAAGGGTATTTATAAAGCCTTGGGATTAAGGCTACACGATCATCAATGATCATCATTAATTCCCACATGTTACCCTACAATCAATGACCGGATTTGATTCTTAAAATTTAGGGTTAATGGTCAATGGTCAATGATCAATCTTGGCCCCTAAAATTTAGGGTCACAATCAATATTGACTCTTCAACACCAAGGTTTACTTATTATCACCATTTTCTCCCAATGACCTTATTACATCTCAACGGTATTCATAACATTAAATCAACGCATATAACTATGTGAGATGGTGTTGACAACAAATCCAACACTAGCCATTAAAGATGGGCTCAACAATCTTCCCTTTTGGATTTGTTAGCAACATATTAAATCCAACCATGTACAACATCCGTTACACAAAGTCATTTGGCTCCCCTTGAAACATGCATCACTTGTTACTCCCCTTGTCTACTTCTCCCCCTTTATCCATCAAGCTACTCCTTCTTTTTATTAGTATACCCTTTTTTTGGATTTATGCAAAATATCTCCCCTTTTGACAACAAATCCAAAGAATAATAGTAAAAGGAAGGGGAAAGGGGTTAGCAAATGCCTCAACCTTAAGGGGTTGGTTGAACACATAGGATTAGGCTTAACTTTTGGAACATCTCTCTTGACAGAGGTTTGGTGAATAAATTGGCAACTTGCTCTGAGCTAGGCATATACTTTAGCTTTACTTTATTCTTCTCCAATTTTTTTTTAATGAAGTGGTATTTGATTTCAACGTGTTTAGTTTGGGAGTGCTGGATAGGATTCTTTGGAAAATTGATGGAATTTTGGTTATCACAACCAATCAGTAATGGTAGCTATACACCCACCTTCATATCTTTAAGCTATTGTTTCATCTATAATAGTTGAGTACAAGCCTGAGTCATAACCATATATTCAGCCTTTACAGTATTTAGAGTCACTGAATTTTACTTCTTGCTATGTCATGAAACATATCTACTACCCAAATAAAATGTAACATCAAATGTTAACCTTCGGTCATCACAATTTCTAGCACAATCTGCATATGTATATCCATACAGATTAAGCTATTTGCTCCTATCATATAAAGCAGCCCATAATTAGTTGTGTCCTTCACATACCTTAGAATTCTCTTAGCCACCATGAGATGAGACTCCTTGGGGTTATTTTGAAATCTAACATAAAGGGTTACACCAAAAACAATATTAGGCCTTGATGTTGTCAAATATAGTAAGCTTCCAATCAACTTTTTGTATTCCTTCTGATCAACCATGTTGCATTCTTTTTCCATATTTAACTTTGTTTCAACCATGATGGTAGTGCTTACTTCTTTAGAATTCTTCATCCCAAACTTTTTAATAACTCATAAGCATACTTTTCTTGGGAGAAAAGAATTACAGCCTCACTTTGCAATGCTTGTAATCCTAAGAAGAATTTTATTTCACCAAGCATGGATGTCTCAAACTTTTTCTTTGTCTACTTGGCAAAGGCAGTGCATAGGGCCTCCTTTTCTATAGCAAAGATTATGTCATCAACGTAGACCACAACAATTAACTGGTCCTATACAAGTTGTTATCTACATTTCCTTTTCTAAACTTCATGTTATTAAGGCATGTATCTATCTTTGAACACCATGCTCTTGGAACTTGCTTTAAGCCATATAAAGCCTTGTTTAATCTACACACTTGAGCCATCATGATCAAATATAAAACCATCAAGTTGTTCGATAAATACCTCTTCTTAAAGCTCTTCATTCAGTAATGCAGACTTCACATCCATCTGATAAACTTTATAGTTCCTTTGAGCAATAATGGCTATGAATATTCTAATTGCTTCAAGTCTGACCACCGGAGCAAAGATCTCTTCCAAGTCAACACCTTTTACATGTGAGTAGCTGAAGTTCTTGACCTCTCTCTAGGATCTACTAGTTTGTGATACTGAGAGGGTGGTGAATCAGTATCACCACATCGCAATTCGCAGGTAAGTGAACAACTTCAATCTCTTCTTAAAAGCAAACTCTTTCTTAAACTCGACTAAGGTAGATCTATTGCTACCTACTAATCACAATAGTCCCCAAAGTCACTTTTTAGACACCTTGCCTAATAAACAATTTAGATGTTCTTGTTTAGGTCTTCGTTAGGTTATGGGTTAGCTGATACTTTAGCTACGTTCACAACTCAATTCAGACTTTGCTTCAACTTGTTTTATATAGGCCTTCAACCTTCTTATGGTTCTGCCCCTTCTAATTATCTTCTTTGACGCTATTTCCAACTCAACTTCATGATTTGACTCTTCTTCATCAACCTCCTCTTCCTCTTTAGAGGTTGAACTACCACCTTTAGCTGATGCCATAAAGGCATGCTCATCTAATGATTTTTCATCTTCCTCCTCATCAGCTTCTTTTATCTGACTCACATAACTCTTGAATGAGCCTCTCTTCTTCTTCTGTGGGTTGACAATTTTCTTGCTGGACTTATTTGATTTGAATGATGGTTTTCTGCATTTTGAATTCGGCTCATCATTACCATCCTCTTCTTCATCATCAAGTTTCACTTTGCACTGAGAAGCAAAGTGTTTAGTTTATCCACAATGATAACATCTCAAGGACAACTATCCTTTTCCCTTCTTAGACCCCTTTTTAAACTTCCTTGTGAAGTATTCCAACACTTCACCTTCACTTTCTTCCTCCTCCTCATCATCATCCTCACTAGATTCTTCTTCTTCTTCTTTTATCTTCAAGTTCTTCATAGCTTTGAAAGCTGCCTTATTTGATACCTTTGACATTGAGGAGCTCTCAGTTGACTTTATTCTCATCTCAAATGCAATTACATTGCACTGGAGATCATGCAGAGACATAGAATTGAGATCTCTATCTCCTTTATAGCTACTACCTTTGAGGCAAACCTCTTAGGTAGAACTCTCAGAATTTTCTTCACAATAGATGAGTCCTTCTTGTTCTTCCCATGACTTCTAAGGTCATTTACAGTATCAATAACCCTGGTGAAGAACTCTTAGACTATCTCATTCTTCTGCATTCTGAGGGATTCATATCTCTCCTTGAACACTTGAAGCTTAGCCTCCTTCATTTTGCCATCACCTTTATAGACTTTTTGCAATCTGTCGTATATCTCCTTGGCAGATTTGCAGTCCATAACTTTAGCATACTTAACATCTGTCAATGCTAAAATGATGACATTTGAGGCCTTCCCATTTATCTCAAACTGCCTTAACTCCTCTGGGGTTGGGTCTTTACTTTCTTTTGGAGCCACAGAACCCTCCTGTATGCATTTCACCACGTTCATGCCCATGGTTGCAAATACCACTTGCATTCTTACACTACACATATGGTAGTTGGTTCCGTTGAAGATTGGAACTTTCTTGCTATAAGTGGTGCTAGTGCTAGTACCTGCTTCCATTTCTCAGCATGCTGAAGAAGTTAAACTTTTAGATTCCTTCAAACTAGTAAACAAAGTTGTTAAACTTCAAACTGGCAAACCAGTGCTTTGATACCAATTAAAGTTCCTAACTTCTCCTTAGGATCTACTAGTTTGTGATACTGAGAGGGGGGTGAATCAGTATCACCACAATTCGCAATTCACAGGTAAGTGAACAACTTCAACCCCTTCTTAAAAGTGAACTCTTTCTCAAACTCGAATAAGATAGATCTATTGCTACCTACTAATCATAATAGTCCCCAAAGTCACCTTTCAAACACCTTGCCTAAAAGACAATTTGGATGTTCTTGTTTAGGTCTTCGTTAGGTTATGGATTGGCTGATACTTTAGCTATGTTCACAACTTAATTCAAAACATAGAACGTAAAGCAAATTAAAGACACACGAGATTTACGTGGTTCCATTAACGTATACTTGAGAATTCCAGTTACAATGGATGTCTTAATTCTTTGCTCCTTTCAATATTGCAATGACTAAGCAAGTACAATACAAAGAGTGTCACTTACTGTGTCTACCCTTCATCTAGCTTGTCTTACCTCTATTGAATTGAAAGGCTGCTCCATTGCCGCTTAAAAGTTCACCGCAACGCTTTCTAACCTCTCTTAAAGAAATTTGGAAATATGTTGAGTTCTTTCAATGCTTTGCCAAATTCCTTCTCTATGTTGTTTCACACAACTCCTGCTTTTATCGTCTCATTGTCTCCCCCATCTCCTTGTCTCATGACTTTATTGTTTCACTACCTGCCCTCACTTATCTGTTTCACACCTCCTTTGACCGTATTAGATTTTCTCCTTCTACTGTTGGTTATTGTTTATTACCATCGGGTTTCTTTCTCCTTTTGCTAGTGGTGAGTTTCTCTTCATCCATTTCATGGTTCTCTCCCTATTGTGCCATTTGTTTGTCTCACGCTGTCACAAATCTATAGTCTGCTCTTCCAGTGGTGTCTCTCTCTTCGTCCGTCTCTCTTTCTTGTTGTTCACTCTTCTTTGGCCATTTACCTCTGTTCTACCATCAGGTTTCTTTGTGTCTCCTTTCCATCGACTCCTCTGGTTTGGTCATCGGGTTTCTCTTTCTCTTCCAATAGTTGTGTTTTCTTTCCCTTCCAATGGCTATGTTTTCTCTCTCTCTTGTGTTTTGGCTAACGATCTCTCTCTTCGTTCAACCCGGCCATCGACTGTCTTTCTCTCTCTCGACAATTGTTCTATGTTCAACTTGGCCGTTGACTGTCTCCTCTTTGTTGCAGTCGGTTTCTTCTTCCATTGGTCTGCTCCGATTTGACCAATTTTCATTTTCTCTTCTTCTTCCAACGACGGCTACACTATTCACTAGACGGTTACTATTCACTCGACAACTTCTTTCAACGACTGCTTCTTTTCTATTTTGCCATCGGTGTGCTTTGGCCATATGTTGTGTTTTTCTGTTTTCTCTATTTGGCCATCTACACACTTTTGTGGTTTTGTTGTGTATTCAATTGTGTTGGCCTTACCTTAATTTTGTCTTCCAAAGTCTTCATATACTATCTTCCATAAAACCCTAATAGGGTTTACTTGCGACGAATTTACTGTCTTGCCCTTCCATATAGCTTTTACATTCTTGCCCCTCCATATTGCTTTTACCTTCTTGCCCTTCTATGTGGCTTTACTTTCTTGCACACTTAAACCTAGTTGAGAACAATCACAACCCATACAAGGCTGTGGGAACAACATTAACCTTTGTAGACAAGTCTTGCTTTGTTTCTTACCACCTCACTTTTTTCATTAAGCTTATTTCTAAATACCCACTTGGTTCCAATGATGTTTTTCCCTTTAAGTCCAAGGACTAAATGCCAAGTGTTATTTTTTTCAATTTGGTCAAACTCTTCATTCATAGCACTTACCCATTCCTTGTGCTTTAATACTTTTTCTACAATCTTAGGTTTAACCTCAGAAATTAATGAGGTTTGTTCATCGCCCTTAGTCTTCTTTAGGTATGCACAGAGTCCTTTTTCATGCCAATAATGTTTTTGGGCTAAACTTCAGCTCTGACTCTTATATGAGTTTGGAAACACCTTGATTCTTCTTCATCATCACTTGTAACTTGAGAATCAACATCTTCCTTATGTAAGATAGCCTCAAATTCATCACTATCAGACTCTCTTTAGTTGTCATACATGGCATCTTCAGCTTCCACATGCTGTGATTGCATTGCAACACCATATTCAATCACTTTAACATCAAAGCTGTCCACCATTTTTAGCAACCTTTTGTTGTAGCATCTGAAGCCTCTTCCATTTGGTATAACTTCATCAGCCTAAGAATATACCTTCATCACCTTCTCATCAAATTTGCCAAGATGTTTACCTTTGACTTTAATAAGGCAAGTGCTCCTAAATACTTTAAAGTGTTTTACAATTAGCTTCTTACCATACCATAACTTATAGGGTGTCTTCTCTATATGTGGTCTCATTAAGCATCTGTTTTGAACTTGAGTTGTAGTGGTGATAGCCTCTCTCTAGAAGCCATGTGATGTACCATGCTCAACCAACATGGTTCTTGCCATCTCTACTAGGCTTTTGTTCTTCCTTTCAACCACTCCATTTTGTTGGTGTGTGTAAGGACTAGCATATTTATGCTTCACTCCATGTTTCTCCAAATATTCTTCAAATTTATCACATATGTATTCTATCCCATTATCTATCTTAAGCCTTTTAATTTTTCTCCCCAATTGGTTTTCAGCCAGTCTCCTGTAGCTTTTGAAATTATGGAAAGCCTTTGATTTATATTTTACGAACATAATGCAAGTCATTCTTGTAAAATCATCAATAAAGGAAATGAAGTACCTATCACCCTTGATTGATCTTTGTCTCATCAATCCACAGATGTCCTAGTGGATGAGCTCCAATGGCTTCTGTGTTTGAATTTCCACATTTTTGTCGGGAGCATTCACTATTTTCCCCTTTTGACACGTGTTGCAAATTACATCTCTCTTTTCTCAGCTTAGGTACATATTTAGCTATTCCCTTCAACATCTTAGACTCTCCTATCATGTGTGAAGAGCAACCACTATCTAGGATCCATGACTTTTCTTTCTTGGAAGCTTTTGAGGCTACTTCCACAACTATAGATGTTTCTCTTCCTCTTTTTCTTCTTTGGCCTAATTGTGGAGCTTGTGTAGGTGTTCTCCTTTGCATTCCTTGACCAAGCAGCAATGGTTGGCATGTTCTCCTTTGTATCATTTGACCGGGTAGCAATGTCAAGCAATCCTCAATAGTGTGTTTAACTCTTTCACATTTTCCACAGATCTTTCCCAACAAATCAAACCTGTTTCTTAGTGGAATATGACTTCTGTCTACCTGAGACGATCTCCTTTCTTGATAGAGTCTCCCCTTAGACTCTTGCCTCACATTTCTCTTCATTCTTGGCTTATTACTCCAACACACCTTCACCTTGTGCCCATACTTACCATAGCTCCAGTAAAATCCTTTAAACTTGAATTTATTTCTTTTACCAAGTTCATGTCTCCTTTCTTTAGCAATTAGTGTGGCACCCTTCTCTACATCATTGTTAGTTTGTCTCCTTTGAATGAAAGTCTCCATCATGTCTTTCCTAACCCATTTTAATTTGGGTTGGTCTCTTTTCTCCATCACATCATTGTGCTTGCTTTCAGGCATAAACACAATCTTCTTCTTTTCTTCTACCTTCTCACTTGGCTTCTAAATTTAGTCAAGTCCTTTCTTTCCCACAGAATGAGGTCTTTGATTGTTGAGACACTTATCTAACTTTCTAGTAGCATCCTTCTTGATGGTACTTATTGATGATGGCTCTCTTTTCACTTTCATGGCCTGCATAAAGCTTTTTTCATGCTTCTTTAGCTCAGACTTAGCCTTATGAAGCTTGGCTTACAAAATCAACACCTCTTGCTCTTGTGCAATCACCTTAGCGATAAGGTCTTTATGTATCTTGCTATGTTTACTTCAAGTACGCTCAACTCCTCAGTTCTCTTTAAGTACTCCTTCTCTTTTGCTTTAAACTCCTTTACCTACACCTAGAGATTAGATTCATCAACATATGAATTACCTCTTTTTCTAGCTTGTTGTTAAGCCCATCTTTGATGGCTAATGTTGGATTTGTTGTCAACACCATCTCACATGGTTATATGTGTTGATTTGATATTATGAATCCATTAAGATGTAGTGAGGTCATTGGGAGAAATCAGTGATGATAGGTTAACCTTGGTGTTGAGGAGTCAACGTTGATTGTGACCTTAAATTTTAGGGGTCAAGATTGACCATTGACCATTGACCGTTGATCCTAAATTTAGGAATCAAATCTAGCCATTGATTGTAGGGCAACATGTAGGAATTAACGATGACCGTTAATGATCGTGTAGCCTTAATCTCAAGGCTCTATAAATACTCCTTTGTGTCTTGCAAGAAGGGTGTGTGCTACAAAAAATTAAGAGAGCTAGTCAAAGAGAAAGGTAAGCGACAAACTTGGGGAAAAAGAGAGGTGAACGACAAAGAGGAGGCAGCCACCAAGCAAGGTAAAACCAGCCAAAGAGAGGAAGAAATAAGGCAAGGTAGACGGCCATGGAGAGTGCAACAGCCACCAAGGAGAGGCAGCAAGGCAGCTGGCCAGGGAGAGAAAGAAAGAAGCAACAACTGTTGGTACGAGGTGAAGTAGCAGCCGGCAGGTGGTGGAGCAGCAGATGTCACTACAGGTCAAGGAGGGTACACCAGCACCAGCAACACATTCTTGCACGTCCAAGAGGGTATAATAGTAGCAGTAGCACGTCTCTACACGTCCAGGAGGGTATGCTAGCACCAGTAGAACCTCAGGAGACTTCCCAGTAGTGGCAGCACATCCAGGAGGCTTCCTAGCATTAGCAGCACATCTAAGAGACTTCCCAACAGCAGCAGCAGGTCCAAGAGGGTATACCACCATTAGTAGCATGTCCCTACACATCTAGGAGGGTATATTAGTAGCAATAAATGTTCCTGTAGGTCTAGGAGGGTATACCAGCACCAGTAGAACATTCCTGCATATCCAGAAGGGTATACTAGTAGCAGTAACACATCCCTACATGTCTAGGAGGGTATACCAACTCCAGCAATACCTTAAGAGGCTTCCTAATAGCAAAAGCACACCTAAGAATAAAAAAAAAAAAATTAGAACATGCAGCAACGAATCAGCAGCCACATGTAGAAAGTGCAGTAGTAGGTTCGGGAATTAACAAGCAAACTAGCAATGGCATGAGAAATCTGCTATAGCAGGTGGGAAGAGCAGCAGCAGCATGAGAAATTTGTTGCAGTGCGAAGGGAGAGCTGCAGCGGTGCAAGAAAATTGCTGCAGTGCACAGGGAGAGTAGCAGCGGCACGAGAAAAAAACTGTAATGCACATCAAGAGCAGCAGTGGTGTGAGAAAAATTGTTGTAGTGTGCTGGGAGAGTAGTAGTGGTGCAAGAAAGCAGTAACAGTACACACGGACAGCACTGTGCAAGCCAATAGAAGGAGCAACATGCATGGATAGTAGGAATAGCATGTGTGGGTAGTAACCGCAATATGTGCAGATAGCTGCAGCGGCTGTGCATATAGTAGGCATAATTTGTGCAGAAGTAGGTGTAGCTTGTGCAAACAGTAGGCACGATTTGTGTAGACAGAAGGCATTGCTTGTGTGGATGGCAGGTAAAGCTTGTGAGGGCAGCGACTGTCAGTTTGTGCAGACAGCAGGTGTAGTTAGTGCAAAAAATGGGCATAGCTTGCATGAACAGTAGGTGCACAGTGCATGTATACAGCAGGCTTAGAGCACGCAAATAGCAGGTGTGGAGAGCATAGACAGTTGGCACAGAGAGCATGGATAGTAGGCACAACATGATTGGACGGGAGCTGCAGAGAGTGCAGACAGCAAGCATAGAGTACACAGATAGCAAGAGTGCAGATAGCGGGCACAGTGCATGCAAACAGTGGGTATACCATGTGTGGACAGAAGGTGTAAAGAGCACATATAAAGGGCGCAGACAATAGGAGTAGTGCATGTGGACAACATGTACAATGTGTGCAAACAGTAAGCACTGCTCACGCAAACAATAGGTGTAGCGTGTGTGAATAGCAAGTGCAGTGCATGTGGACAGCAACTAGTAGCAACAACGTGTGTTGTAGCATTAATAACACCCATGGACAACAGTGGTAGTGTCCACAAACAGTGTTAATAAAGCACACAGATAGTAGGAACAACACATATTGATAGCAATAGCAGCACATATGGATAGAAATAGCAGTGCATACTGACAACGATAGCAAAATGTGTAGGTAGCAATAGTAGCACGTGCAAGGAACTATAGCAGTAGGTCCGGTAGCTTGCAGAAGCAAGAGAAGAAAGCGTGCCTGGCAGAAGGTCTGGTAGCTTGCAACAACAATGGAGGAAATGTACCTAGTAGTAGGTTTGGTAGCTTATAGCAGCTAAGGAGAAAATATGCCTAGCAACATAAGAGAGATCTTGCCAAGACAGTAGGTGAGGTAGCACTAGCAGTGGGTAAGACAACACTAGTAGTGATGAAAGGAGAAGATCCATATTTTGCTCTAACAATTTGTACATATTGAGTAATCGTTATCTAGAAAAGGTTTTTCCATAAACTTTTGATAATTTGTTAAACAACAAGGTGAGATACCCATGGAGTGATCAGGAGATCATTGTTAGTGGTCAAAGAGTGATCCTTCCATAAGTGATTAAGAAGTCTTCCTTCCACAACCAAATTTTATCCCTTGATAACAAGAGTGGACTGTGTGATTTAGGATGGATCCTATCACACCATGGACGTAACTCACACATTGTGGGTGAACCACGTAAAAACTGTTGTGTGTGCTTGGGTGCTTGTGCATTGATTTATATTCGTACTATCGTGCTCACATAAAGGAGAAAGATAATAATTGGATCATTAACTCTAACAAGCCATAGAGGTTAAATCCAAATCAATTTGTAAAAAGAGTATATCTTACACTTATTCACCCCCCTTTCAGTGTGAGACCTAAAATGGTCCTTATCAAGTTATATCAGAGTAGATTCCTCTGTTGATCCAATTTTTCTACTTTGAATTGAAGTTATGCATTGTTGTGTGAGTTTTTATCTCTACAATTGATTGAAATCATGAATAGCATGAATAGTATTAATAGCAAGGGCATCCCTACATTTTATGGATAGAATTATTAGTTATGGAAGAATAGAATGCTCCCATATCTAACATCCCTCGGTCTTGATGTATTTGATTCTATTGTTAATGACTTTATCCTTATTGCTAAAGGTGATCCTATGACGCTGACTGATAAGAAGAACTTGGAGTGTGATAGAAAGGCGAGAAATGCCTCATATGCCTCCCTGTCCAAGAATTCACTAAGCAAATTTAGGACAAATTGAAGAATATCTATAAAGGAGACAAGGTTATAAAGAAAGCCAAGCTATAAATTTGAAGGATAGATTTGAAGACATAAAGATGCAGAATGATGAGACTATGGATGTGTTCTTTACAAGAGTCAATAAAATTGTGTACTCCATCAAAGGTTATAGAGAGGAGATATACGATGCTACTATAGTAAGGAAAATACTTAGAACCTTGCTAGAAGCTTACAACACCAAAGTCTCTTCCATAGAAGATAGAGATCTAGATAGGCTACCCATAGATAACCTGCACAACATATTGGTGGCTTATGAAATGAGAATAGCCCCAATGAAGAAAGAAAAGCTAATTAAGGTGGAGAAGGAGTTGGCCTTCAAGGCAATGAAAAAGTTAAGGATTAAAGACCAAGAAGAGGAATCTATTAATAGCTTTGGAGAAGAAAATGGTGATACTAAACTGGAAGAGGTTATAACATACATCACCAATAATATGAGGAAAGGAAAAGAGAACTACAAGGGATCCTTGAAGTGCTTTATCTATGGAGCAATTGGGCACTTTACTGTGGACTGCCCAAAAAGAAGAGAAGCAAATAGTAAAGAGGATGATCAACCAGCCTTAAGGAGAAGGACAAAACAATTCAGCTACTTTAGAGTTGGAAATTCAGGTGCCAAAGAAGAAAAGAAATTCTTCAAATCCAAATAAGAATTTTGAAGAAGAAGTTGATGATGATTTCAATGATAAGGCTGGAAAGGATGTGCTGATTGCTCAATCAAATGATGATCAAGACTCTTCAAGTGATGAGGAATCAATAGAAGAGGATGAGGATGAGTTAGTGTAGCAATATGAGAAGGAATTGAGAGCTTATTTGCACAAAAACAACAAGTTGGAAAAAGAGGTAAAAC
>JAHLGO010000090.1:3667646-3700015 GCA_020615895.1 Ceriops decandra
CTTTCTACCACCTCGTTCTGTTAAGGTGTTATTGTTGCTGCCATTTGATGTTGAATACCATACTTCTCAAGGTAATTTTCAAAAGCTTCATTTGTAAATTCAGTGCCTTGATCTGACCTCAATACTTTGATCTTCCTTTCACTCTCATTTTCAGCCAATCTTTTGTATCTCTTGAAGCAATTCAGAACTTTTGACTTGTGTTTGAAGTGCATGATGTAGGTCCTTTTGGAATAATCATCAACAAACAAGATGAAGTACCTCTCACCATTTAACCATTTTGTCCTCATCGGTCCACACAAATTAGTATGCACAATGTCAAGCATTACTTCAGAACTAAACTCTTTGGTCTTATACTGCTTTCTGGCATGTTTTCCTTTAAAGCATGCTGAGCAAACATACTCTCTCTCTCTCTCCTAAGGTTGGGAATGTCTCTAATTGCATGAGTAATGGTTAGCTTCCTCCTATTCTTTTGTGATAAGTGTCCTAGTCTCTTATGCCAGAGCTAATTTTCTTCTTCCTTTGTAAGTAGACAGCTGTTTATCTTGTTATCATCAATCACGTACAAATTTCAAACTATTCTCTTCCTGGTTGCAACAGTATTGCCTTCTGTACTCTTTACTTGGCAACCTATTTTTGTGAATATCACTTTGTGGTCATCGTTGCATAGTTGGATGACAGATGCTAGATTATATCTAAGTCCTTCAACGTGTAGAACATCTTTTAGCTTTCCTTTTCCAATATTTACTAACTCCTGAACACAGAAGTTGAGTGAATCATCATTGCCAAACTTAACTCTGCCTTCTCTTGACTTGTTCAGCTTTGATAATTTACTCTTGCCTCCTATCATGTGTGAAGTGCATCCACTATCAAGGATCCACTACTTATCCTTGTAGTTAGCCTTTAGTACAATTTCAACTATATTAGCAACCTCCTTTTTTACTATATATTCCTTTTTTTCAACTGGCTAAAAGATAGGTTTCTCCTTTTTCTCAGCTTTGATTGCACCACTTGTTTTTACTGTACCATTGAGTGCCTTCTCTTGCTTAGGGAGAAGTGTCATGCATCACTTGGTATTATGACCATCCTGCCTGCACCTTTCACACTGCTCTAAGTCTGCCAATATAGTAAACTTGTTCTTTGAAACCACTAGTTTGGGCTTCCATCAACACTCATTGTCAGTGTGTCCTTGCTTTTTATAGTATGTGCAAGAACTCACGATAAGCATTCTCCTCTAAATTTTGTATTGTCTCCCCCTATATGCAACATCGTATCTTCTTGAGTTGGAGACATATACTGGCCTTCTCTATTAGCATTTACTTGCCTTATGAACCCAAACTCTACAATACATACAGTAACCTTGCAACAGCCTCTTCTTGGGTCTAATCACAACTTGTTTTCTTTTGTTCATTACTTACTGTGTAGGCAGCGTAGCTGGCTTTTTTGCTTGTGTGGCTTTCATTTCAACCACCTTCTTCTCCTTCTACTATTCAACCATTGCCCTTGGCTTTCTAACTTTCTTTTCTTTCTTAGACATAACAGCTATGGGCTACTACTTTTTAACCACATACATCATTTTTGGCCCTGGCTTTGGTTTGATATCTATCTTCTCTTCTTCAATTATCTTCTCCTAAGTCACAGTCTTCTCTTTCAACTTTTGTGGCAAAGTCTCATTCCTCTTTTCTCTTGTAGAACTTGTTTCTCTTACCACTTTAAACTTCTGCAAGTTCTCCTCACTCTTTTTGAGTTGTTGCTGAAGTCTCAACAACTCTTTTTGAAGTCCTTGAGCCAAGCTCTATTGTAAGGTCTTCAAATATTTTGATCTATTCTTTAAATCTTCTCTTCAAGTCAATATGTTCAGCCTTTATTTCATCCTTTTGACTTTCAGCTTTGTCAGACTTTGCTTCAACTTGTTTTATATGGGCCTCCAACCTTTTTATGGTTTTACCCCTTTTGATTATCTCCTTTGAAGCTACTTCCAACTCAGATTCAAGATTTGGTTCTTCTTCATCAACATCCTCTTCCTCTTCAGAGGTTGAACTACCATCTTGAGCTAATGCCATAAAGGCATTCTCATATGATGATTCTTATCTTTCTCCTCATCAGCTTCTTTTATCTGACTCACATAACTCTTGAATGAGCCTCTCTTCTTCTTCTGTGGGTTGGCAGTCTTCTTGCTAGACTTCTTTGACTTGAATGATGTTCTTTTCCATTTTGAATTTGGCTCATCATCGCCATCCTCATCTTCATCATCACCATCCTTATCTTCATAATCAAATTTCACTTTGCACTGAGAAGCAAAGTGTCTAGTCTGCCCATATTGATAACATCTCAATGACAACTGTCCTTTTCCCTTTTTAGACCCCTTTTTGAACTTCCTTGTGAAGTATGCCAACACTTCACCTTCACTTTCTTCCTCCTCATCATCATAATCCTCATTAAATGATTCTTCCTCTTTTTTTATCTTCATGTGTTTCATAGCATTAAAAGCTGCCTCCTTTGATACCTTTAACGTTAAGGAGCTCTTAGTTGACTTTATTCTCATCTCATATGCAATGAGATTGCACTGGAAATCATGCAGAGATATAGAATTGAAATCTCTACTCTCCTCTATGGCTGACACCTTTGAGGCAAACCTCTCAGGCAGAATTCTCAAAATTTTCTTCACAATAAATGAGTCCTTTTTGTTCTTCCCATGACTTCTAAGATCATTTACAACATCAATAATCCTGGTGAAGCACTCTTGGACTGTCTCATTTTTTTGCATTCTAAGAGATTCATATCTCTCCTTGAACACTTGAAGCTTGGCCTCTTTCATTTTGCCATCATTTTCATAGACTTTCTGCAGTTTGTCCTATATCTCCTTAACATATTTGTAGTCCATAACTTTAGCATAGTCAGCATCTGTCAATGCTGAAATGATGACATTTGAGGCATTCACATTTATTTCAGAATGCCTTAATTCCTCTGGGGTTGGATCTTTACCTTCTTCTAGAGCCACAAAACTTCCTATACAGATTTCACTACGTTCATGCCCATGGTTGCAAATATCACCTGCATTCTCACTCTCCATATATGATAGTTGGTTCCATTGAAGATTGGAACCTTCTTACTATAAGTAGTGCTGGTGCTGATACTAGTATCCATTTCTTAGTATGTTGAACAAGTTAAAACTTCTAAAACCCTTGAAACTAATACACCAAGCTGTAAGCTTCAAACTGGTGAACCTTGCTCTGATACCAATTGAAGTTTTCGACTTCTCCCTAGGATCTACTAGTTTGTGATATTGAGAGGGGGGTGAATCAGTATCACTACAATTCACAATTCATAGGTAAGTGAATAACTTCAACCTCTTCTTAAAAGCGAACTCTGTCTCAAATTCGACTAAGGTAGATCTATTACTACCTTCTAATCATAATAGTCCCTAAAGTCACCTTTCAAACACCTTGCCTAATAGACAATTCAGATGTTCTTGTTTAAGACTTCGTTAGGTTATGGGTTGGCTGATACTTTAGTTGCATTCATAACTCAATTCAAAACACAGAACGTAAAGCAAATTAAGGACACACGAGATTTACATGGTTCCATTAACGTGACGTACATCTATAGTGGTAGGGACTCTCCCTTACCGATATTATCCACTATACTTAAGAATTCTAGTTACAATGGATGTCTTAATCCTCTACTCCTTTCACTATTGTCATTACTAAGGAAGTACAATACAAAGAGTGTCACTTACTGTGTCTACCCATCTTCTAACTTGTCTTGCCTCTGTTGAATTGAAAGGCTACTCCATTGCCGCTTAGAAGTTCACCACAACACTCTCTAACCTCTCTTGAAGAAATCTGAAAATACGTTGAGTTCTTTCCATTCTTTGCTGAATTCCTTCTCTAGGTTATCTCAAACAACTCCTGCTTTCATCGTCTCATAGTCTCACCTATCTCCTGGTTCCACAGTCTTACTGTTTCATGGCCTGCCCTCGCACTTCTAGTCTTTATGTCGTTACACGTTCTGGTCTCACACTATCCCTTGACGTACACCCACACTTCTGCCGTGCTCTTGTCACAGCTTTGCTGGTCTCGTGTTTTAACTTTGCTGGTCTCTCGTTTTAGCTTTGCTGGTCTCCCATTTCAACTTTGCTGACCTTGTGTTTCAGGTCACCAGTTTCTGGTCTCCCTTTTCTGGTCACCCTTTTTTGGTCACCCGTTATTGATCTTATGGCCTGGTTACCCGTTTTTGGTTTTTCTCTTCACTAGTCTCACGTCTCACGCCTCACTCATCTGTTTCTGGTTTTCTTCCAGCCGGTGGTCTCATGCCCAACGCCTCACCTATCCATTTCTAGTTTTCTTCTAGCCAGTCATCACATGCCTCACGCCTCGCTTGTTTTTGGCTATCTTTCATTTTCTCTCTTTCTTGTCGACTCTGATTTGGTCGTGTTTTCTTTTTCTCACCTTCTCGTCGACTTTGATTTGGCTGTGTTTTCTTTTTCTCTCCTTCCCATTGACTCCTCTGTTCTTGTCATATAAGGTTCGACAATGCGTGTAGGTGACAATAGTAGCAAGTCTAACAGCTTGCAGTAGCAAGAGGAGAAGGCATGCTTGGTAGAAGGTCCAGTAGCTTGCAACAACAAAGGAGGAAATGTACTCGGCAATAAGTCCAGTAGCTTGTAGCAACTGAGGAGAAAGCGTGCCCGATAGCAGGTCCTGCAACTTGTAGCAATCAAGGAGAAAATGTGCCTAGCAACAGAGGAGAGATCCTACCAAGGTAGAAGGTGAGGCAACATCGGTAGCAGGTGAGACAACACCGAAATAAAGGAAGGAGAAGAACCACATTTTGCTCTAACAGTCTATACACATTAAGTGAATGTTCTTTCAGAAATGTTTTTTCTATGAAGTCTTGATAATTTGTTGAACAACAGGGTGTGTTACCCTTGGGGTGATTAGGAGATCATTGTAAGTGGTTAAGGAGTCATCCTTTCACAACCAAATTGTATCCCTTGATAACAATAGTAGATTGTACGATTTAGGAGGGATCCTATTACACTATAGACATAGCTTACACATTATGGGTGAACCACATAAAAACTATCATGTGTGCTTGAGTGCTTGGGCATTAATTTATATTCATACTACTGCACTTACATAAAGGAGAAAGATAAAAATTGGATCATCGACTTTAATAAGCTACAAACACGCATATCTCACATTGATTCCCCCCCGTCTTAGTGTGAGACCTAAAACGGTCCTTATGATATTTTGTTTAAGAAAGATAAATTGTGTGTTCTTATATGTTCTTTGCATGAGTTATTAGTTAGAGAGACCCATTGGAGAGGCCTAATGGGACATTTTGGTGTACAAAAGACTTCAAATATACTACATGAACATTTTTATTGGCCTAACATGGAACATGATGTGTGATATTTTTATAGCAAATGCATAACATGTGAATAAGCAAAATCTAAAGTAATGTCACATGGATTATACATGCCTTTACCTACACCTAATGAACATTGGATTGATATACCTATGGATTTTGTATTAGGTTTGCCTCGGTCTTAAAGTGGTAAAGATAGCATTTATTATTGTTAATAGGTTTAGTAAGATAGTGCATTTTATTACATGTTCAAAAGCCAATCATGCAAGGCATATTACTGTTTAAGGAGATGTTCATTTACATGGTTTGCTTATGTCATTTTTAGGGTACTTTGTGGAACAAGTTAGGAACTAAACTCTTGTTTTCAATGATTTTACCTCTTCAAACAAATGGACAAACTAAACGCAGCTAAAGTATTAGCCAACCCATAATCTAACGAAGACCTAAACAAGAACATCCAAATTATTTATTAGGCAAGGTGTCTGAAAGGTGACTTTGGAAACTATTGTGATTAGTAGGTAGCAATAGATCTACCTTAGTCAAATCTGAGAAAGAGTTCACTTTTAAGAAGAGGTTGAAGTTGTTCACTTACCTATAAATTGCAAATTGTGGTGATACTGATTCACCCCTCTTTCAGTATCATAAACTAGTAGATCTTAGGGAGAAGTCAGGAACTTCAATTGGTATTAGAACATAGGTTGACTAGTTTGAAGCTTAATAGTTTGGTGTACTAATTTAAAGGGTTTTAGAAGTTTTAACTTGTTCAACATACTGAGAAATAGATGCTGGTACCAGCACCAGCACTAGCACTACTTACAGTAAAAAGGTTCCAATCTTCAACATAACCAACTACCATATGTGGAGAGCAAGAATGCAAGTGGTATTTGCAACCATGGGCATGAACGTGGTGAAAGCCGTACAAGAGGGTTTTATGGCCCTAAAAGAAGGTAAAGATCTAACTTCAGAGGAATTAAGGCAATTTGAGATTAATGGAAAGGCCTCAAACATCATCATTTCAGCATTGATAAATGTTAAGTATGCTAAAGTTATAGACTGCAAATCTACTAAAAAGATATGGGATAGATTATAGAAGGTCTATAAAGGTGATGGCAAAATGAAGGAGGCCAAGCTTCAAGTTTTCAAGGAGAGATATGAATCCCTCAAAATGAAAAATAATGAGATAGTCCAAGAGTTCTTCACTAGGGTTATTGATGCTGTAAATGACCTTAGAAGTCATGGGAAGAACAAAAAGGATCATTTACTATGAAGTAAATTTTAAGAATTCTGCCTCAATGGTGGTAGCCATAGAGGAGAGTAAAGATCTCAATTCTATGTCTCTGCATGATCTCTAATGCAAGCTCATTGCATATGAGATGAGAAAGTCAATTGAAAGCTCTTTAACATCAAAGGTATTAAAAGAGGCAACTTTCAAGGCTATGAAACACTTGAAGATAAAAGAAGAGCAAGAATCGTCCATTGAGGATGATGATGATGATGAGGAAGAAAGTGAAGATGAAGTGTTGGCTTACTTTACAAGGAAATTCAAGAAGAGGCTTGAGAAGGGAAAAGGACAGTTGTCCTTGAGATGTTATCGTTGTGGGTAGATTGGATACTTTGCTTCATAGTGTAAAGTGAAACTTGATGATGAAGATGAGGATGGTGATGATGAGTTGAATTCAAAATGGAGAAGACCATCATTCAAATCAAAGAAGTCCAACAAGAAGACTACCAACCCATAAAAGAAGAAGAGAGGCTCATTCAAGAGTTATGTGAGTCAGATAAAAGAAGCTGATGAGGTGGAAGATGAAGACTCACCAGATGAGTATGCCTTTATGGCATCAGCTCAAAGTGGTAGTTCAACCTCTGAAGAGGAAGAGGAGGTTAATGAAGAATACCAGATCTTGAAGCTAAGTTGGAAGTAGCTTCAAAGGAGATAATTAGAAGTGGTAGAGCCATAAGAAGGTTGGAGGCTCATATAAAACAAGTTGAAGCAAAGTCTGAGGAAGCTGAAAGTCAAAAGGATGAAATAAGGGCTAAGCATATTGATTTAAAAAGAAGATTTGAGGAATAGATCAAAATATGTGAAGACCTTACAGTAGAGCTTGGCTCAAGGGCTTCAAAAATTGAAGAAATGGAGAAAGAGTTACTGAGACTTCAGCAACAACTCAAAAGTAGCAAAGAGAACTTATAGAAGGTTGAAATGATAAGAGAAACAAGTTCTACAAAAGGAGAGAAGAATGTAGAGAAAGTGCAGCAATATGAGGTTGCATTAGCCAAGAAAAAAAGAATGTGCCACAGAAGTTGAAAGAGAATGTTATGAATTAGAAGAAGATAACTAAGAATAAAGAAGATCTAAAGAAGCAACCTAGGGTGGCAATCAAGAAGGAAGAAAAGAAAGTTATCCAGCAGAGGGCTACAGCTAAACAGAAAAAGGAGAAGAAGGTGATTGAAATGAAAGTCACACAAGTAAAGAAGTTAGCTACTTTGCCTACACAACAAGTGATGAACAAAAGAAGACAAGCTATAATAAAACCCAAGAAGAGGCAGTTTCAAGGTCATTGCCTTTAGTGTGGAGTTTGGGATCATAAGGCAAGTAATTGCTAGTAGAGAAGGCCAGTATATGTCTCCAAATTAAGAAGATAGCTGCATACATGGGGAGACAAAACAAAACTGAAAAGAGAACACCTATCGTGAGTTCTTTCACATATGATAAAAGGCAAGGACACACTGATGAGGATTGTTGGTGGAAGCCCAAACCAATATCTTCAAGGAACAAGTTTGTTAAATTGGCAGACTTGGAACAGTATGAAAGGTGTGGATAGGATGACCATAATGCCAAGAGATGCATGACACTTCTCCCTGAGCAAAAGAAGGCACTCGATGGCATAGTAAAAACAAGTGATGCGGTCAAAGTTAAGAAAAAAGAGAAAGCTATCTTTAAGCCAGTTCAAAGGAAAGAATATAAAGCAAAAAGAGAGGTAGCTAATATAGCTGAAATTGCACTAAAGGCTGATTACAATGATAAGCAGTGGATCCTTGATAGTGGATGCACTTCACACATGATAGGAGATAAGAGTAAATTATCAACGCTAAACAAGTCAAGAGAAGGCCAAGTAAAGAGTAAAGAAGCAATACTATTGTAGTTGGAAAGAGAACAATTGGAAATTTGTACGTGATTGATAAGGACAAGACAAACACCTGTCTATTTACAAAGGAAGAAGAAAATCAGCTCTGGCATAGGAGGCTAGGACACTTATCACAGAAGAACATGAGGAAGCTGACCACTACTCATGCAATCGGAGACATTCTTGACCTCATGAGAGAGACAAAGTGCATGCTCTAAAGGAAAGCATGTCGGAAAGTAGTAGAAGACCAATGAGTTTAGTTCTAAAGCAGTGTTTGACATTATGCATACTGATTTGTGTGAACCAATGAGGATAAAAGGATTAAAAAGTGAGAGGTACTTCATATTGTTTGTTGATGATTATTCCAGAAGGACCTGCATCATACAACTCAAACACAAGTCAGAAGTTCTAAATTGCTTCAAGAGATACAGAAGATTGGCTGAAGATGAGAGTGGAAGGAAGATAAAAGTATTAAAGTCAGATCAAGGCACTAAATTTACAAATGAAGCTTTTGAAGATTTTCTTGAGAAACATGGTATTCACCATCATATGGTAGCAGCAAGAACACCTTAATAGAATGGGGTGGTAGAGAAGAAAAATAGAGATGTGGTTGAAATGGCAAGAACTATACTGTTGGAATCCAAGCTTTACACAAGATTTTGGATAAAGCAACATTTACAGCTAGATATCTACTAAATAAAGTCTTACTAAGGCCCAATACTGATAAGACTCTCTATAAACAATGAAGTGGGAAGAAGACAACAGCCAAGTATCTTAGAGTCTTTGACAGCCTAGGTTTTGTGAAGAACAAGGAGAAAAATTTGGGAAAATTTAACGCTAGGTCTGATGAAGGCATCTTTATGGGATACTTAGCAAAGACAAAAGGTTGCAGAATTTTCCTGCATAAGCTGGGAAAAGTGATGACTTCCAATGATGTGAGAATAGATGAGAACTGGAAAATAATATACAATGGAGAAGCTAAGGAGAATGAAGAAGATGACTTTAAAATAGATGAAGAATTAGACTAACTTGAAGAAAAGGAACAAGAAGTAAGTTCAGACTCAGAGAAGAGTGAGTCTGAAGATGAAGAAAGAGATCCTCTTACAACTAGGACTATGCAAGAAATAAAGCCAAAGAAAACGTGGACTAGTGCTTATCAAGAAAACTAGATCATAGGTGACCCATCAGTATGAGTTACAACAAGAAGAAGAATTGTGGGAGCTACTACGTTACTCTCACAAGTTGAACATAAATCTATTGAAGAGGCTACACAAGATCTAACTAAATCTTTATCCATAGAGCTGTTGGAAAAGCACAGAATGAGTCTATCTGTACGAATGCCTCCTTAAGCCTAAATTCAAGTGAATCCTCTATCTTTACTTTGTGAGTTTTTCAGATTTGTAATTGATAGAGAAGCAATAGTGCAGGGGGAGCTGTTAAGAAAGGGGAAGTGCATATTTAGGGGGAGTTGAAACTGATGTATAGTGGCTTTTGTTATAAGTGTTGCCAACAACTACAAAGAGGGAGATTGTTATTTTCACAACTTTGTATGAGTTGTAATTGTTGTCAACTAGGTTTAAGTGTGCAAGAAAGTAAAGCCACATGGAATGGCAAGAAGGTAAAAGCCACATGGAGGGGCAAGAATGTAAAAGCCACATGGAAGGACAAGAGAGTAAAGTTGCTACAAATAAGCCCTATTAAGGTTTCATGGAGGAGTATATAATGGCCATTGGAAGACAACAAAAAAGAGAAGTCGATAATTGAGCAAAATGGATAGAAAACCTAGACAACTAGCCAACCAAAGAGAGAAAACATAAGGAAGGAGCTGGCCAAACAAAACACAAGGGAGCAAACAGCAAACCACCACCTGAAAAGGAGAAGACATGGCGAGACAACAACGAAAGGTGAATGGAAAATCACAAATTAGAAGGTACTGGACGACAAAACACAAAGGGTGACCGGCCAAAGAGAGAAAACAAGGGAAGACACAGCTGGACAGCAACCAAAGGTGAATGGAAAATCACAAATCAGAAGGTGCTGGACGGTAAAACACAAAGGGTGACCAGCCAAAGAGAGAAAACAAGAGAGGAACGGTTGGACAACAAGAGCTGGACGACAAAATGCAAAGGGATAGCCAAAGGGGGACAACTGGCCAACCAAAGGTGAATGTCCAAACAATCTACATGGCCAAAGGTGAATGTCCAAAGCAACCTACACCGCCAAACAATGTAAACATCTAAACCAATCTACATGGCCAAGCACAACCAACGGCATAGGGGTGGATGGCCAAGCAAGGAGGAGAATGGCCAAAGTAAGGCTGGACGGCAAGGGAGAACACATGGCAAAGAGGTGTGACAACTAGAGAAAATCATGTGACTCACGTAAGAGAGAAGACAGCACACCGTCCGTAAGGGAAGAGAGGAAAAACCTTGAAAGAGGAGACCACTAGGAGAGCAGACCAAGCTGCCCGAAGGTGTGAAACAGTCAAAGGCAAACCAGAAATGTACGTGAAGCGTGTGACTAGCAAGGTGTGCAAACCAGAAACATATGTGAGTCGTGAAACCAGCAAAGCGTGAAAACCAGAAACGTGAGGCAGGTCGTGAGACGTGGAATGACAAACCAGAAACGGGAGGCGAGCCATGGACAGTGAGATGTTAAATAGGAGATGGGTGAGACCATGAGACGGTGAAAGTAGGAGCTATGTGAGACAACCTAGAGAAGGAATTTGATGAAGCATTAGAAAGAACTCAACGTATTTCTAGATTTCTTTAAGAGAGGTTGGAGAGCATTGCAGTGAACTTCTAAGTGGAAGTGGAGCAGCCTTTCAATTCAATAGAGGCAAGACAAGCTAGAAGATGGGTTGACATAGTAAGTGACACTCTTTGTATTGTACTTGCTTAGTAATTGCAACAGTGAAAGGAGCAGAGGATTAAGACATCCATTGTAATTAGAATTTTTAAGTATAGTAGATAGTCTCGATAAGGGAGAGTCCCTACTATCGTGGATGTATGTCACGTTGACAGAACCACGTAAATCTTGTGTGTCTTTAATTTTCTATACGTTCTGTGTTTTGAATTGAGTTGTGAATGTAGTTAAAGTATCAGCCAACTCATAACCTAACGAAGACCTAAACAAGAACATCCGAATTGTCTATAATGCAAAAAGTGTCACTTACTGTGTCTACCCTTCTTCTATCTTGTCTTGCCTCTGTTGAATTGAAAGGCTGCTCCACTGCCGCTTAGAAGTTCACCGCAATGCTCTCTAACCTCTCTTGAAGAAATTTGGAAATACGTTGAGTTCTTTTCGATGCTTCATCGAATTCCTCCTCTACATTGTCTCACATAGCTCCTACTTTCACCATCTTACGGTCTCACCCGTCTCCTTGTCTCATGACTTGCCACACGTTTCTAGTTTGCCATTCTACGTCTCACGACCTGCCTCACATTTTTGGTTTGGCGTTACACATCTCACGCACGTTTCTAGTTTGCACCCTTTGCTGGTCACACGCCTCACACACGGTTCTAGTTTGGCATTTCATGTCCCACATATGTTTTTGATTTGCATGCCTTGCTGGTCACACACCTTACCACTGTTTCTGGTTTGCACTCGTTTCATACCTCCAGGCAGCTTGGTTTGCTCTCCCAGTGGTCTCCTCTTTCACAGTTTCTCCTCTCTTCCCTTATGGATAGTGTGCTGTCTCCTCTGTCATGGTTTTGCTGCCCTCCTCTGTCTTCTTTTGCTGCACTCTGCACTCCCCTTGTTTCTGGTTTTTTCCATCACCTCACTTTTCTGATTTTATTCTCTTCCAGGAGTGGTGCGTTTCTGGTTTTGTCCTCACCTCACATTTCTGGTTTTCTTCTCTCACGGGTTTCTCTCTCTTGCCGTCACATGGTTTTCTCCTTGCCATGTCATTCATTTCTCTCTCACTGTCCACCTTCTTTTGCTCTCTTGTTTCTCTTCAACATTGGCTCTCCTGGTTCTGGTTTTCATGTTGGCTCCCTCTTCTGGTCTGTATCCATGTCCTCTTTTCTGGTGTGTGTGTGTGTGTGTGTTTTTGCTCTTCTGATGGAGTGTCTCTCGCTCCCAGTGATGTATGTCTGGTCTGGTCTGCTCTTACGGTGGTAAGTTTCTCTCTCTTACAGTGGTGGATGCCTTCTTTTTTGGTTTGTATCCATTTAGCTCTCCTGTTGACTACTTTCTCACATTTTGTTTTTGGTTTGTGCATTTTGCTCTCTCGGTGGTCTGGTTTTCATTTTGGCTCTCCCATCACCTTCCTCAGCCGCTTTTCAGTTGTCACATATTTTCTCTCTTTTTCCCTTGTTTTGCCAATGGTGGTCTTGTCGTGTTGGTTTTTGGTCGTTCCTTTGTGTATTGTCGTCTAGCACTTGCTTGTGTTTGCCAAATGTTCTCTTATGGTGGCCTTACTTTAATTTTGTCTTCCAATGTCTTTATATACTCTCTTCCATAAAACCCTAATAGGGCTTACTTGCGGTGAATGTACTGTCTTGCCCTTCAATGTAGCTTTTACGCTCTTGTCCATCCATGTAGCCTTTACCTTCTTGCCCTTCTATGAGACTTTACTTTCTTGCACATTTAAACCTAGTTGACAACAATTACAATCCATACAAGGCTATGGAAACAACACCATTGTTTTTTACCCTTATAGGTTACTAAATTTTCTCACAACTTTATACGGTATTTTATAGTTGATTTGGAATCCTTAACTAAATTAATCGAATCGACATTAGCAAAACCTTCAACATTTTTTGACTAGTTTTAGAAACAATAGGTCTTTACCAACCTTAAGGCATCTCTTTTTTAGAGAATGCAAAAACTGAGTCATAATAATAATACTATAGGTAATATCTGTTATTGTTAGTGATAAATATATAAGCTTTCCCATCAAATGTTGGTACATTTCTTATTAATTGGTGGGTTCTCCTTAGTGACTCAATGCTTTTAATTTCTTTCCAAAGGTGCTCTTGTAAGTTTACATTCAAGTTTTTTACTTTCCTTTAAAAGTTTAAAGTATACTTCATTTGAGAGATATAAATGCTTTTTCTACATTTCTCTATTAACTAATGGGTCCTCCTTAGTGACTTAATGCGTCTAATTTCTTTCCAAAGGTGCTCTTATGAGTTTGCATCAAACTTTCCTAGTTTCCTTTAGAAGATCAAGAGTATACTTCCTTTAAGAGATATTTTATCCTAAAGAAGTATTGAAACTTGCCAAGGTTTTTAACTTTGAATTTTGATTGTAGTAATCTTTTCAAATTATCAATCTCTTGAATTTCATCTCCAATCAATATTATATTATCAACACATATTATTGAAATTTACTCTCTTCCATTGGCAACTAGTTTCATAAAGAAAGTACAATTAACTTAACCTTGTTGATAGCCAAATTGTTTCATGGCTATGCTAAATTGAGTCTAGGTAATTGTTTCAAGCTATATATGGACTTTTTTAGCTTGCATACCTTGCCTATCACCTCATGATTTTCAAATTCAATTGGTATCTTTATATACACTTCTTCCTTTAGGCTTCTATTTAAGAATACATTTTTTTATAGTCATTTAGTGTAATTCCCAATCAAGATTGGTAGCAATAGATAGAAGTATTCTAATAATATTCAACTTTACTGTAAGACTAAAATTCTTCATAAGCCATGTCATATGTTTGAGTGTATCCTTGGACAACTAAATTTGTTGTGTAATGCTTTATATTCCTATTTGAGTCATACTTTGTCAAACATCCATTTGTACCCACTAGTTTCTTTCCTTTAGGTAAATCATTAACTTCCCAATTCTTATTTTCCATTAAAGTTTTCATCTCTTCTCTAATTGCTCCTTTCTATATAGAATCTTGCATTTCACTTTAGACATTTTTGGGTATCTCCATTTTATCTACCATAAAGGTAAATACCATGTATTTTAGAAACAAATTAAAAAGGGTTAGGTAATTTGAAATGGAATGCTAAGTACATGATCTTACCCTTTTTTGGATGACAATGGTGACATTGAGATCATTAACTTTGTTATCACATTTAGTGTTTTCCTACATAACTTTCATTAGACTTGGATTTAGTTATAATGGCTAGCTTTGCTTTAAAACTAGTATTTTTCATGAATAAACTAGAATTTGGTTTTGTTCTTGAGTTGGATTCAGTTATAATGCCCCCTCTATTTGTTAAATAAGTAGGTATGATTTGGCTTTGATGGTAAGGAAAATTGATAGGTTATGGGGAAGGAGATGGAAGGGAGATAAATAGTGAGATGAAGGTATCTTAACAATTGTCTTCAATAGATTGCTCTCCTTGAAGAAAATTGTGAGGATAAAAAATTGTTCTTTAAGGAAGTTAACTTCATAAAAGGAATAAACTTTCTTTATAAAAGGAGAATAATATTTGTATGCTTTATAAGTCAAAGAGTAACTAAGGAAGGCACCTTTTATGGCTTTGGGATCAAGTTTACCATATAGTTTATTTGTGTTATGGATAAAAACAATGTAGTTAAAAAAAAAAACAAGGTGGAAGGAAATTTAGGATACCAATTTGTGGAAATAAGTCAAGAAGACAATTAATAAAAGTTTGAAGTTATAAGGTTTTGGATGTAAGCTAATTGTTAAGGTAAGCAACAATTAACACAACATCATTGCAAAAAGATTTAGGAACATGGCTAACAAACATAAGAGAACTAACAACTTCAAAAGGATTATGGTTCTTGTGTTTAGCAATTTTATTTTGTTGAGGAGTATAAGCACAAGGACTTTAGTGAAAATTCTATTTTCAACAAGATAATTATGTACTCCATATGTTTGTCAATTTGGAGAATATGAATTAAGGATTGGAAAACATTAGATATTGGTTAGCAATTCTATTTTGTTGAGGAGTATAAGCATAAGGACTTTAGTAAAAATTTTATTTTCAACAAGATAATTATTAAAATCTGTGCAAAATACTCCATATCTTTGTCGATTTGGAGAATGTGAATTAAGTATTGGAAAACATTAGTTATTGGTTAGCAATTTTATTTTGTTGGAGAGTATAAGTACAAGGACATTGATGAAAATTATATTTTAACCAAGATAATTATTTAAATCATGTGCAAAATACTTCATATCTTTGTTAATTTGGAGAATTTGAATTAAGGATTGGAAAACCTTAGTTACTAGTTTTTGCCATTGGCAAAAATAAGGAGCTAACTTTGAATTTCTCTTTCATAAGGTAAACCTAGCAAGTTTGTGCATGGTCATTAAAAAGGGTTACAAACTAATGATTTTTTTATCAAGTTTGAAGTACAGGAAGGAACTCTAAATGTTGTTCTATACAAGGTGGAAAGGCTTTAAAAATTGATATGAGTAACTTAGATAATGTTGGTGGGGTTGTTTGGCATTGATGTCATGCCCATACTAAAAAAAGGTTTATTAATGAATAATTTAAGGTATAAACATATAAGATAAGCAAAACTTGGATGAACAAGGTCTTTATGTTAAAGCATAATTTTAGAAGTAAAAACAGTAGACAAGGAAATAGTTTTGAGTGCTCATGATTTGGAGACAACTTTACACTCTCCATTTAGAATTCACACTTGCTACATTGACATATAGTTGCTTATCTTTAAAATTTTTTAAAATGATCATTAGGTCTTTTTAGCACTCTTTGCTCAAGGAGTACATCATCATATCATTTATGAAGTTCCCTATTTTACCTTAGGATCTATTAGTCTGTAATATTGAGATGGGGATGAATTAGTATTACACCCTTCTATTTAATTGATAGGTGAGCAACTTCAAACTCTTCCCAGAAATGAACTCTTTTTTAGATTCAACTAAGGTAGATCTATTGTTACCTACTGATTACAATAGTCCCCAAAGTTACCTTTCAGATACCTTGCCTATTAAATGAATGGGTTGTTCTTGACTAAGTCTTCTTTTAGGTTATGGGTTTGATGATTTTTTAGTTGTGTTCACAACTCAATTCAAAACACAAAATGTAAATTCAAAGTAAAGACACAAGACATGTGGTTCCGTCAATGTGACATACTCCAGGGAGGTAGGGATTCTTCCACTATCGAGACAATCCACTATATTTGAAAACACTAGTGTAGTATCCCCTATGATTACAATGGATGTCTTAATCTTTAACTCCTTTCACTATTGTCACTTACTATGTCTACCCTTCTTTTAACTTGTGTTGCCACTATGTGATTTGAATAGGCGACTTCACTACTGCTTGGAAGATCACCAAAACACTCTCTAATCTCTCTTGAAGAAATCTGGAAATACATTGAGTTCTCTCAAATGCTACACCAAATTTCTTCTCTAGGTTGTCTCACCCAACTCTTGGTCTCACTATCTCACCATCTTATGGCCTGCACTCATGCTTTACGTCTGCCATTTCATGTCTCACGGCTTGCCTTATGCTACTGGTCTGGCATTTCACATCTCATAGATTGCCTTAAGCTTTTGGTTTGCCGTTTCACGTCTCTCGGCCTGCACCACACTCCTGGTCTACCGTTTCATGTCTCTTGGCCTGCACCATGCTCCTAGTCTACTGGTTCATGTTTCTCAGCTTGCTTCACACTTCTGGTTTTGCTGGTTCACATCTCTCCTATTTTTGATTTGCTCTCATGCGCTGTTGCACATTTTGGTCTGTCACGCCCCATCGCACATTTTGGTTTGTCACTCCTTATTGCACATTCTGGTCTGTCATGCCTGGTGGGACATTTTGGTCTATCAGCCTGGTGGGTCGTTTTGGTCTGTCATGCCTGGTGTGTTGTTCTGGTCTATCACACCTAGTGGGTCGTTTTGGTCTGTCATGCCCCATTGCACGTTTTGGTCTGTCATTCCCTGTCACACGTTCTGGTTTGTCACACTCGGTGGGATGTTCTGGTCTGTTGTCTTCTCTTTTAGGTGGTTTCACGAATACCAGGTTTGTTGTCTTCTCTATTTTTCGGTCGCTCCCCAAAAGAGATAAATATTGGTTTATATACTCCCTTTTATGAAAACCCTAGTAGGGTTTATTCTAGCTGTAGCGAATTTCATTTCTTGCCCCTCCGTGTGGCTTCATATTACTGTTCCATTCAAAATTCAGTATTATCCTCCTTTTTAATTTATTTTTCTCAAGCAATGTTATGTCACACTAAGGCTTAAGCAATGCTAAACTCCCTCTACATGTTCACTCCAAGGAGATCACTTTACGAGGTTATTTGACATACTAGTCTTATCCTGTAATTCCTAAGATATGAGCCATTTCTGCTTGCACACTTAAATCTAGTTAACAATTACAACCCATACAAGGTAGTGGGAACAACAAACTCCCCGTTTGTAATTATTGGCAGCACTCACAATAAGAACCATTATGCAGCAGTCCTTCATAATCTTTTTAGAGTAATAATCCAAAAGCAGATGGATTACAACTACCCTTAAATATGTACTCCCCCTTCCTTAATAGCTCCCCCTGTACTGTTGCTTCTCTCCCCCTTTGCCAACCAATTACAAATTTGAGAAAACCCACAAAGTAGAGATGGAGGACTCACCTGAACTTCAGGCTCGAGGAGGCATTTGCACAGACAGACTCATTGTGTGCTTTTTAAACAGTTCTGTGGACAGAAGTTTAGTTAGAATATCTAAGATTTGATCTTTAGTGCCAACATACTCCAATTGAATTGTGCCCTCTTCCACTTGATCCTTGATAAAGTGATACCGGATGTCAATATACTTGCTCCTTGAATGTTGAACTAGATTCTTGCTGAGATCAATTGCACTTTGATTATCACAAATTACACTCACTGGTAACTTCACTTCAACACCCAAATATACCAATTGTCTTCGCATCCATATCACTTGACTACATGTTGCACAAGCATCCATGTACTTAGCCTTAGTTGTGCTCAAAGCCACACTATTTTGCTTTCTATATAACCATGTAACACACTTTGAACCCAAGTAGAAGCTACAGTCATTGGTTGATTTTCTGTCATCTGTACTTCCTACCTAGTATGCATCAGTGTATATGTAGTTTTATAAAATCCATGGCAGGATACCATAAAACCATTTCTAGTGTCCCTTTGAGGTATCTTAGGATTCTTTTCACTACCAACACATGAGATTTCTTAGGATCAGCTTGGAATCTACTAGCAATACACACAGCTTGCATGAGATCAGGCCTTGATGCTGTAAGGTACAGAAGGCTCCTTATCATCTTTTTGTATTCTGTGAGGCTTGTACTCCTTCCTTTCTGATCTTTTGTTAACTTGCAGCCTACTGTCATAGGGGTACTGACAGGTCTACTATCCTCTATGCCAAACTTTTTTAGCATCTCTTTGGCATATTTTGTTTGAAAAATAAAATTACCTTATTCATACTGTTTTATCAGTAATCTAAGAAAGTATGTCATTTCTCCAATCAATGACATCTCAAATTCCTCACTCATCTTTTATGCAAATTCTTGGCATAGCTTAGAGTGATCCCCTCTAAAGATGATGTCATCTACATATACTATGGTTATCAGTTGGCCTTTCTTTGAGTTAAACACATACAGGTTATTATCCACTGTTCCTCTTCTGAAGTTCAACCTCTTCAAATACATGTCTAACCTACTGTACCATACTCTTGGGTTTTATTTAAGGCCATAAAAGGCTTTCTTTAGCTTGCAAAAGTGTGTCTCATCCTCATTAATTTGTACTCCATCGAGTTGTTCAATATACACTTCTTTCTTCAAGGGACCATTCAAAAAAGCTGATTTCACATCCATTTGGTAAACTTTATGCCTCTTATGTGTTGCCAAAGCTAAGAACATTCTTATAGTTTCCAACCTTGCTACTGGTGCAAAAGTTTCATCAACATCTACTCCTTCTATCTGAGTGTAGCCTTGGAAAACCAGCCTAGCCTTGTTCCTCACCACCTTGCCATCTTCATTGTGTTTATTTCAAAACACCCATTTTGTTCCTATGACATTCTTGTTAATGGGTCTTGGACTAGCTCCCATGTTTCATTCTTCTCAATTTGATCCAGTTACTCATTGGTAGCTTTGACCCAAGCTTTGCCTTGTGCAGCCTCTTCAATAGATTTAGGTTTAACTTATGAGAGTAAAGTAGATGCTCCTATAATTCTTCTTCTTTTTGTAACTCTTGCTGATGGGTCACCTATGATCTGATTTCCTTAATGAGCACTGGTCCATGTTTTCTTTGTCTTTCTCTCTTGCATAGTCTTAGTTGCAAGAGAATATCTTTCTTCGTCTTCAAACTCACTCTTCTTTGAGTCTGAACTTCTTTTTCCTCTTTTTCATGTTGGTCTGATTCTTTATTTATCTTGAAGTCATCTTCTTCACTGTCCTCAGCTTCTCCATTATGCATTATTTTCAAATTTTCATATATTCTTACATCATTGGAAGTGACTACTTTTCCCAGTTTATGCAAAAAAGCTCTGTAACCTTTTTTCTTTGCTAAGTATCCCACAAAGATGCCTTTATCTAACCTAGCATGGAATTTTTCCAAGTTTTGCTCCTTGTTCTTCACAAAACATAGGTTGCCAAAGATTCTAAGATATTTGGTTGTTGTCTTCTTCCCACTCTATAGCTCATATGGAGTCTTATCAAGATTAGGCCTTAGTAAAACTTTGTTCAGTAGGTGCATGGTTGTAAATGTTGCTTCTGTCCAAAATCTTGTGTAAGGTTTGGATTCCAGCAGTAGAGTTCTTGCCATTTCAACCACAACTCTATTTCTCCTCTCTACCATCCCGTTCTGTTAAGGCGTTCTTACTGCTGTCATTTGATGGTGAGTACCATGCTTCTCAAGGTAATCTTCAAAAGCTTCATTTGTAAATTCAGTACTTTGATTTGACCTCAATACTTTGATCTTCTTTCTACTCTCATTTTTAGCCAATCTTTTGTATCTCTTGAAGCATTTCAAAACTTTTGACTTGTTTTTAAGGTGTATGATGTAGGTCCTACTGGAATAATCATCAACAAACAAGATGGAGCACCTTTTACCATTCAACCCTTTTGTTCTCATCGGCCCACACAAATCAGTATGTATAATGTCAAGCACTACTTCAAAATTGAACTCTTTCGTCTTATACTGCTTTCTGACTTGTTTTCCTTTAGAGCATGCCTAGTAGACATACTTTCTCTCTCTCTTGAGGTCTGGAATGTCTCTAATTGCATGAGTAATGATCAACTTCCTCATGTTCTTCTATGTTAAGTGTCCCAGCCTCCTATGCTAGAGTTGATTTTCTTCTTCTTTTGTAAGTAAACAATTGTTTATCTTGTCCTCATCAATCACATATAAATTTTTAGCTGTTCTCTTCCTAACTACAATAGTATTGCCTTTTTTACTCTTTACTTGGCAACCTATTTTTGTGAATATCACTTTATGTTCTTCATTGCATAGTTCGCTGACAGATGCTAGATTATATTTGAGTCCTTCAACGTGTAGAACATCTTTCAACTTTCCTTTTCCAATATTTCCTGACCCTTGACCATTGATGTTGAGTAAATCATCATTGCCAAACTTGACTCTACCTTCTCTTAACTTATTCAGCTTTGATAATTTACTCTTGTCTCCTCTCATGTGTGAAGTGCATCCATTATCAAGGATCCACTGCTTATCCTTGTTGTTAGCCTTTAGTGCAATTTCAACTATATTAACCACCTCCTTTTTAGATTTATATTCCTTCTTTTGAATTGGCTCGACGATAACTTTCTCCTTTTTCTCAGCTTTGACTATAACAATTGCTTTCACTGTGTCATTAAGTGCCTTCTCTTGCTCAGGGAGAAGTGTCATGCATCTCTTGGCATTATGGCCATCCTGCCCAAACCTTTCACATTATTCCAATTCTGCCAATATAACAAACTTGTTCTTTGAAACCACTGGTTTGGGCGTTCACCAACAATCCTTGTCATTATGTCCTTACTTTTTACAGTATGTGCAAGAACTCACAACAGGTATTCTCATCTGAATTTTGTATTATCTCCCCTGTATGCAGCATTGGATGTTCTCAAGTTGGAGAAGTATATTGGCCTTCTCCACCAGCATTTACTTGCCGTATGACCCCAAACTCCACAATAAAGAGAGTAACCTTGAAACTACTTCTTCATGGGTCTAATCATAACTTGTTTTCTTTTGTTCATTACTTGCTATGTAGACAAGGTTGTTGGCTTCTTTGCCTGTATGGCTTTCATATCAGCCACCTTCTTCTTCTTCTTCTTCTTCTGCTAAGCCAGTGCCCTTGGTTGGCTGACTTTCTTTTCTTCAATTTTGTTTGCAACCCTAGGTTGCTTCTTCAAATCTTCTTTATTTTCAACCTTCATTGTTCCTAGCTGATCAATTTTTCCTTTCTAAGACGTAGCAGCTATGGGCTACTACTCTTTAACCACATACATCATTTTTTGCCTTGGCTTTGATTTGATAACTGTCTTCTCTTCTTCAATTATCTTCTTTTGAGTTACTGCCTTCTCTTTCAACTTTTGTGGTAAAGTCTCATTCTCTTTAGGTAGTGCAGCCTCAGATTGCTGCACTTTCTCTTCATTCTTCTTTTCTCTTGCAGAGCTTGTTTCTCCTGCCACTTCAAACTTTTGCAAGTTCTCCTCACTCTTTTTGAGTTGTTGCTGAAGTCTTAGCAACTCTATCTCCTTTTCTTCAATTGTTGAAGTCCTTGAGCCAAGCTCTATAGTAAGGTCTTCACATATTTTGATATGTTTTTCAAATCTTCTCTTCAAGTCAATATGTTTAGCCTTTATTTTATTCTTTTGACTTTCTACTTCCTCAATCTTTGCTTTAACTTGTCTTATATGGGCCTTCAACCCTTTTATGGTTCTGCCCCTTCTGATTATCTTCTTTGAAGCTATTTCTAACTCAGCTTTAAGATCTGGTTCTTCTTTATCAATCTCCTCTTCCTCTTTAGAGGTTGAACTACCACATCAAGTTGATGCCATAAAGGCATGCTCATCTGATGAGTCTACATTTTGCTCCTCATTGGTTTCTTTTGTCTGGCTCATATAACTCTTGAATGAGCCTCTTTTATTCTTTTGTGGGTTAGCAGTCTTCTTGCTGGACATCCTTGACTTGAATGATGGTCTTCTCCATTTTGAATTTTGGTCATCATCACCATTCTCATCTTGATCATGAAGTTTCACTTTGCAATGAGGAGCAACGTGTCCAATCTACCAACACCGATAACATCTCAAGGACGACTGTCTTTTACCCTTCTTAGACTCTTTTTTGATCTTTCTTGTGAAGTAAGCCAACACTTCACCTTCACTTTCTTCCTCATCACCATCATCATCCTTACCGGATGATTCTTCCTTATCTCTTATCTTCAAGTGTCTCATAGCTTTGAAAGTTGCCTCCTTTGGTAGCTTTTATGTTGAGGAGCTTTCAGTTGACTTTATTCTCATCTCATATGCAATGAGATTGCATTGGAAATCATGCAGTGACATAGAATTAAGATCTCTACACTCCTCTATGGCTGCCACCATTGAGGAAAAGCTCTTAGGCAGAATTCTCAAAATGTTCTTCACAATAGATGAGTGCTTCTTGTTCCTCCCATGACTTCTAAGGTCATTCATAGCATCAATAACCTTTGTGAAGAACACTTGGACTGTCTCATTCTTCTGCATTCTGAGGGATTCATATCTCTCCTTGAAAACTTGAAGCTTGACCTCCTTCATTCTGCCATTAACTTCATAGACCTTTTGCAAGCTGTCCCATATCTCCTTAGTAAATTTGCAGTCCATAACTTTAGCATATTCAGCATCTGTTAATGCTAAAATGATGACATTTGAGGCCTTCCTATTGATCTTAAACTACTTTAATTCCTCTGGGTTTGGATCTTTACCTTCTTCTGGGGGCATAAAACCCTTCTATACGTATTTCACCGCGTTCATGCCCATGGTTGCAAATACCACCTACATTCTCACTCTCTACATATGGTAGTTGGTTTCGTTGAAGATTAGAACCTTTTTGTTATAAGTAGTGTTGGTGCTGTTACCGGCATCCATTTCGCAATATGCTAAACAAGTTGAAACTTCTAAAACCCTTCAAACTAGTATGCCAAGCTGTTAGGCTTCAAATTGGTGAACCTACATTACCCTAGGATCTACTAGTCTGTAATACTGAGAGGGGGGTGAATCAGTATTACACCCCTTCTTTTTAATTGATAATTGAAAAACTTCAAACTCTTTTCAAAAAAGAACTCTTTCTCAGATTCAACTAAGGTAGATCTATTGTTACCTACTGATCACAATAGTCCCCAAAGTTACCTTTCAGACACCACGAATTAGTTGTTCTTGACTAGGTCTTCTTTTAGGTTATGGGTTTGATGATTCTTTAGCTGTGTTCACAACTCACTTCAAAACATAGAATGTAAATTCAAAGCAAGGATACAAGAGATTTATGTGGTTTCATCAATGTGACATACTCCATAGTGGTAGGGATTGTTCCTCTACCGTGACAATCCACTATACTTGAGAATACCAGTGTGGTATCCCCTATGGCTACAATGGATGTCTTAATCTTCTACTCCTTTCACTATTGCAAATACAAAGCAATCATAATACAAAGAGTGTCACTTACTGTGTCTGCCCTTCTTCTAGCTTGTGTTGCCTCTGTTTGATTTGAATAGGCTACTTCATTATCGTTTAGAAGATCATCAAAAAACTCTCTAACCTCTCTTGAAGAAATCTAGAAATATGTTGAGTTCTCTCAAATACTACACCAAATTTCTTCTCTAGGTTGTCTCACCCAACTCTTGGTCTCACCATCTCATCGTCTCATGACTTGCACTCATGCTTTAGGTCTATCGTTTCACGTCTCACAGCCTGCCTCATGCTACTGGTTTGGCATTTCACATCTCATGGACTGCCTTATGCTTTTGGTTTGGTGTTTCACATCTCCTGGCTTGCACCGCACTCCTGGTTTGTTGTTTCACGTCTCTTGGCCTGCACCATGCTCCTGGTCTATTGGTTCACGTTTTTTAGCCTGCCTCACACTTCTGGTTTTGCTGGTTCATGTTTCTCGGCTTGCTTCATGCTTCTGGTTTTGCTAGTTCACGTCTCTCCCATTTTTGATCTGCTCTCACACCCTGTTGCACGTTCTGGTCTGTCATGCCTAGTGGGATGTTCTGGTCTGTTATACCTGGTGGGTCGTTCTGGTCTGTCACTCCCCATCACACATTCTGATCTATCACACCTAGTGGGACGTTCTGGCATGTCACGACTAGTGGGATGTTCTAGTCATTTGTCTTCTCTTTTGGGTGGTCTCACAGATACCAGGTCTGTTGTCTTTTCTTGTGGGTGTTCTTATAGATACCAAGTCTGCTGTCTTCTCTTTTGAGTGGTCTCATAGATATTAGGTCTGCTGTTTGCTCTATTTTCTGGTCGCTCCCCAAAAGAGATAAGTCTTGGTTTATATTCTCCATTATATGAAAACCCTAGTAGGGTTCACTATAGCTGTGACAAATTTTCATTCTTGCCCCTCCATGTGGCTTTATATTACTGTTCCATTCAAAATTCAGCATTATCTTGCTTTTTAATTTATTTTTCTCAAGTAATGCTATGTCACACTAAGACTTAAGCAATGTTAAACGCCCTCTACAAGTTCACTCTGAGGAGATCACTTTATGAGGTTATTTGACATGCTAGTCATATCCTGTAATTCCTAAGATATGAGTCACTTCTGCTTGCACACTTAAATCTAGTTGACAACAATTACAACCCATACAAGATTGTGGAAACAACAATTTATGAATAGAACAACAAAATGCTCAAAAATTATTTGAAGATTTAATTCATCAAGTCTATAAAAGTTATTAGAGAATTTTCAAATTTGAAAGGTAACTCTTAAAATTCATAGTAATCATTTTGTGTTTGAAATATTCTCATTAGTATATCCTCTTAATGGACCCTTAGCTAATGGTATATGGATTGTAAGTTAATCTTTGAAAAGTATCATGCTTTTTGTAATTGGTCAAAAAGATGGTTGATCTATGGTAAAAAATATTTATTTTTCATCTTGATTTTGTTTAATAGTCAATACAAAGTTGCAAAGTCTTGTCCTTTTTTTTTTAAGAAACAATGTTAGTGCTCCTTATGGTGATATACTATCATGGATGTAACACTTATCTAATAATTTTTGCAATTGTACCTATAGTTTCTTTAATTCCATAAGTGCCATTTGATACATAATAATCTATATAGATTTGATGCATGGGTATAAGTCAATACAAAACTTGATCTCTCGCTCTAAGGGTAGCATTAGTAATTCATTAGAAAACACCTATAAAAATTCTCATACAAGAGGAATGTCTTTATTTTCGATTAAGAAATAAGCTTACAAGGAATAAATTCTATATCCCTTTTATAGGTAACCACTTTTGTACTAGGTAATTGTAAACTTGTGGTCTTTTGGTGATAATCTAATGATGCATAATGCACTACTAACTAATCCATCTCTAATATTACATCGAATTTTATCAAATCTAACCATATTAAGTCAATGTCAAAGTCTTGCTCTCTAACCTAGACCATATACCCTTTACATATTAGGTTAACATTTAGGGTTCCTCTAACAGGGTTATATATTGTCAATTGTGCTTCTAAAGGTCCAAAAATAATGGATAATTTAGAGAATAATGTATAAGATATATAGCAATAAGTCTAGATGTTCCTCATCCTTGTTTCATATAAGCTTCACTAAATAAACTTATCACAAGTGCACTACACCCTTCAAACTAGCATCTAATTAGTGATGGCAATAATGTCTACGATTAGGGGTGCATGTACGTAGGCTTGATCCTCATATTTAAATCAAATTGTTAATAGTAGTTTGAAAATTTTCAAAATCATGATTAAATCAATATAAAAATGAAATTAATCAAACCATTATTAATGATTTGCTCGATAACCAAAATCTTTGGTATCCAAACATTAATTTTTCAAGTACCAAAAAAGTGAAAGTAAATTTCAAAAAATGAATAAAAGATAAGTAATTAAAAATAAGATAAGAAAAAAAATATATGAATTATGTTTATATTCAATCTATTAGGTATCAAAGCATTGTGTATTATAGGGGGGTGGATGAATTCTTTTGTGTGATCTATATCTCTATAAAATGAATTTTTATGCTTTAGCATTTCTAGGTAGTTCAATTAGTAGTATTTGCACATTTAAAATTGTAACCAAACCATTGAATGTGATTTGTTTTAATTATAAATTATATCCAAACCATTCTTAACAGTTTTGAAGGTTTTAGATTGATTTTGTTTGAATTGATCAAGTTGAGTGGATTAGCTGGTTTGGTGAACACCCTTAATTGTGATTATACTAGTTGTGGATGCTATAAAAGCTATAGACATTCCTTTACCATGTGGCCCAATTGTCTACCTTGGAAATATGCTATTGAATAGTGGTGACAAGCTCCCAAGTGTAATTTTCCACATTGTTAACATATGAGGAGATAAATTTATGTTTGAGTCATTAAGTTTTTGATTGCTCATATATAAGTAACTTTAAAATCATCTATTTAAGGGTAAAACCAGTACAAAAAGGTTTATTAGTGAGTCATTAATGTCAATCTTTTGAAAATTATTGTTAAGTTGTGATGTGGCATCTACATGACATCTAATGTGGCTAATAGCATGAAATTGAGTTTGAAAAAACACCTTAATTATGAAAATGTTCTCTCTTCTACATAGTGCTGCTAGAACTTGTTTATGTTTTCTCTCTCCTCATCTTTGATCTATTAGAAATGTTGTTCCCACAACCTTGTATGAGTTGTAATCGTTGTCAACTAGATTTAAGTGTGTATGTACTTTGAAGCTACATAGAGGGCCAAGAAAGTAAAGCCACATAGAGGGGCAAGAAAGTAAATCATAATATAAGTAAGCCCTACTAGGGTTTTCATGGAAGAGAGTATATAAAGCAAGACCTTGGAAGACATAAGTGTACATGACAAAAGTACACCAATGGCAAGAGAGACCTTGGTGAGAAAAAACCCTACAACAAGAGAGGACTCACCATGAGAGGAGATGATGCACCATCGATAAGGTAAGAGACGACACACCAACAGGCAAGAGCATCCCAAAGGCGTGAAACAATTGAGTGAGCAAACCAAGCATCCCAAAGGTGTGAAATGAACGAAAGTACTCCGAAGGTATGAAACATGCGACCAAAACAACAATCCCCTAGAAAGTGTGAAGGTGAAAGCAAACCCGTGAGGCGTGAAACAAATGGGGTAGTACAGCAAAACCGTGAAGCGAACGAGTGTGTGAAATGTGAAACTAGCAATGCAGGCAAACCAGAAACATGCATGAGACATGAGACCAGCAAAGCATGCAAACCAGATATGTGCGTGAGACGTGAAATGCCAAACCAGAAACATGAGGTAGGCCATGAGACAGTGAGACTGTGAGATAAGGAGACGGATGAGACCGTGAGACGGTGAAAGCAGGAGTTTTGCGAAACAACTTAAAGGAGGAATTCGGTGAAGCATTGGAAAGAACTCAACATATTTCTAGATTTCTTCAAGAGAGGTTAGAGAGTGTTGTGGTGAACTTCTAGGCGGCAGTGAAGTAGCATACTCAATTCAACAGAGGCAAGACAAGCTAGAAGAAGAGTAGACACAGTAAGTGACACTCTTTGTATTGTATTTGTTTTGTATTTGTAATAGTGAAAGGAGCAGAGGATTAAGACATCCATTGTAACTACATTGTGGACATAAGGAGTACCATACTAGTATTCTTAATATAGTGGATTGTCTTAGTAGAGAAAGAATCCCTACCATTATGGACGTACGTCACATTGACGGAATCACGTAAATCTTTTGTGTCCTTACTTTGAATTTACTTTCTATGTTTTGAATTGAGTTGTGAATGCAGTTAAAGTATCATCGAACCCATAACCTAAAGAAGACCTAATCAAGAACATCCAATCTCTCTAATAGGCAAAGTGTCTAAAAGGTGACTTTAGGGACTATTGTGATTAGTAGGTAACAATAGATCTACCTTAGTCGAATTTGAGAAAGAGTTTGCTTTTTAGAAGAGTTTGAAGTTGTTCACATACTTGTGTATTGACAAGAGTTAAAGTATTAAATAAGTATAATACTTTGACTTAAATTATCAGAGTGTGTTTTTAAGGGGTGTGATAATGATTCACCCCCCTTTTCAGTATCACAGACTAGGAGATCCTAGGGTGAAGTTGGGAACTTTAATTGGTATCAGAGCACAAGTTAACCTATTTGAAGCTTAATAGCTTGGTGTACTAGTTTGAAGGGATTTCAAAAGTTTTAACTTGTTTAGCATGCTGAGGAATGGATGTCAGTATCAGCACCAGCATTACTTGTAGCAAGAAGGTTCCAATCTTCAATAGAACCGACTACCATATATGGAGAGCGAGAATGCAAGTGGTATTTGCAACCATGGTCATGAACGTGGTGAAATCCATATAAGAGGGTTTTGTGGCCCTAAAAGAAGGTAAAGATCCAACCCCAAAGGAATTAAGGCAGTTTGAGATAAATGGGAAGGCCTCAAACGTCATCATCTTAGCATTGACAGATGCTGAATATGCTAAAGTTATGGACTACAAATCTACTAAGGAGATATGGGACAGATTGTAAAAGGTCTATGAAGGTGATGGCAGAATGAAGGAGGCCAAGCTTCAAGTTTTCAAGGAGAGATATGAATCCTTTAGAATGCAAAAAAATGAGATAGTCCAAGAGTTCTTTACTAGGGTTATTAACGCTGTCAACGACCTCAGAAATCATGGAAAGAACAAGAAGGACTCATCTATTATGAAGAAAATTTTGAGAATTCTGCCTGAGAGGTTTGCCTCAAAGGTGGCAGCCATAAAGGAGAGTAGAGATCTCAATTCTATGTCATTGCATGATCTTTAGTGCAATCTCATTACATATGAGATGAGAATAAAATCAACTGAAAGCTCCTCAACATCAAAGCTACCAAAGGAGGCAGCTTTCAAAGCTATAAGACACTTGGAGATAAGAGAAGAGGAAGGATCATCCAATGAGGATAATGATGGTGATATGGAAGAAAATGAAGGTGAAGTGTTGGCTTATTTCATAAGGAAGTTCAGAAAGGGGTCTAAGAAGGGAAAAGGACAGTTGTCCTTGAGATGTTATTGTTGTCGACAGATTGGACACTTTGCTTCTTAGTGCAAAGTGAAACTTGATGATGAAGATGAGGATGGTGATGATGAGCCGAATTCAAAATGAAGAAGAACATCATTCAAGTCAACGAAATCCAGTAAGAAGATTGCCAACCCACAGAAGAAGAAGAGAGGCTCATTCAAGAGTTATGTGAGTCAGATCTTGAAGCTGAGTTGGAAGTAGCTTCAAAGGAGATAATCAGAAGGGGTAGAACCATAAGAAGGTTGGAAGCTGACATAAAATAAGTTGAAGCAAAGTCTGAGAAAGAAGAAAGTTAAAAAGATGAAATAAGGGCTGAACATATTGACTTAAAGAGAAGTTTTGAAGAACATATCAAAATATATGAAGTCCTTACAATAGAGCTTGGCTCAAAGACTTCAAAATTTGAAGGAATGGAGAAAGAGTTGCTGAGACTTTAGCAATAACTCAAAGAAGTGAAGAGAACTTGTAGAAGTTTGAAATGATAGAAGAAACAAGTTCTGCAAGAGACAAGAAGAATGAAGAGAAAGTGCAGCAATCTGAGGCTGCATTACCTAAAGATGATAAGAATGTGCCACATAAGTTGAAAGAGAAGGTTGTGACTCAGGAGAAGATAGTTGAGAATAAAGATGATTTGAAGAAGCAACTTAGGGTTGCAAACAAAAATGAAGAAACGAAAGTTAGCTAGCAAAGGGCTACAGTTGAATAGAAGAAGGAGAAGAAGGTGACTAAAATGAAAGCTACACAAGTAAAGAAGCTACCTATTTTGCCTACATAGCAAGTAATGAACAAAAGAAGACAAGCTGTGAGTAGACCCAAGATGATGCGAAAAAACCCCAAAAGACGTGGCTTAGGGACCCAACGCACATAAGGAATCAAGAACAACCAGGAAAGTTAAACCAGAGTTTAATATCACAAACCCTAGACCCACCCTTGGAATAAACACGAACCTAGGGTATTTAAGAAGGATATGGACGCCACAATCCAGAAAAGAAAGGAATTGGGAGTGATAAGTCGATTAGAACGCCACAAGAAGAATTACCTCTTGATAAGTTCTTTAGTCCTTAAAAGAACTGAAGGAAAAAAAACCCTTGCTTTCTATTTCACTCAAAATTGTCTGCCTCGAGAGCTTACAAGGGGTGCCTATTTATAGGCTAAGATAGCAATCCTAAAGAGGCACAAATTCCTACTTAGGACAAATCCTTATTTTGGAAGAATTCTTAATTGTGGACAAATTCCAACATAAATAATAAATTCTTATTTAGGAAGAAATGCTATTACTTATTCTTCCCTATTAAGTATTTTAATTATATTAATTATGTCTGGACTCCTTGTCAAACTTGAATTCGCACCATTTGAAGTTGGGTTGGCCTGAATGTCCTGAATCAGCCCATTTAAGGCTTCTTTAATCTTTTTGGCTCTAACTCGTGTTATTGGGCCTTTTGGAATGTGCAATGGACCCTTTGCAACCATTGAAGCTTTCCACCCATCATCTCCATGATTCTCATCATTCCCCCTTCCCTCAAAAGGATTCGTCCCCGAATCATCACCTATATCAAAAGGGGAAAGATCAGAAACATTAAATGTTGCACTCACATTGTACTCACCAGGAAGTTCTAACTTATAAGCATTGTCATTAATGCGGGCGACAACTTGAAAGGGACCATCTCCTCTGGGTTGTAGCTTCGAACGCCTTTGAGCTGGGAATCATTCCTTGCGCATATGCACCCAAACCCAATCACCAGGTTCAAACACCACCTTCTTTCGTCCCTTGTTGACATGGGATGCGTGTTGCTCAGTTTGTTTTGCAATATGTTGTCGCACCTTCTCATGCAATTTTTTTATCATGTCTGCTTTGCGTTCCCCATCTAAGTTGGCATACTCCTTGACAGGTATAGGTACCAAATCCAAAGGAGTCAATGGATTAAAACCATATACGATTTCAAAGGGAGAGTAACTAGTAGTAGAATGAACACTCCTATTATACGCAAACTTGACATGTGGTAAACAATCTTCCCATACTTTCAAATTTGTTCGAATAATAGCATGCAAAAGAGTAGAAAGAGTTCGATTAACTACCTCAGTCTGCCCATCAGTTTGTGGATGACAGTAGTTGAAAACAATAGCTTAGTACCTAACTTACCCCACAAAGTCTTCCAGAAGTAGCTTAAGAACTTTGTATCCCGATCTGAAACAATGCTTCGTGGCATGCCATGCAAACGTACTACTTCTCTAAAGAATAAGTTAGCCACGTTGTTTGCATCATCAGTTTTATGATATGGGATGAAGTGTGCCATCTTTGAAAATCTATCAACAACAACAAATACAAAATCCCTACCCTTTTTTGTTCGTGGCAATCCTAGTACAAAGTCCATAGATAAATCAAACCAGGGATGGTTAGGTATGGGTAGAGGGGTATACAAGCCATGAGGTAAAACTCTAGATTTAGCTTGTTTGCATGTGATGCATTTCGCACATATCCTCTCAACATCTCGTTTCATTCGTGGCCAAAAGAAATGTTCATTTAGGACATCTAGGGTTTTCCTAACTCCGAAATGACCCATTAGACCACCCTCATGAGCTTCTCTTACAACCAACTCCCTTAAAGAACTCATAGGCATGCATAAACGATTTTCCCTAAATAAGAAACCCTTATGCCTATAAAACTTCTCAAAGGTTGACACCTCACATGACACATTAGCAAAGTCAGGATCATTCACATATAAATCCTTAATGTG
>JAHLGO010000090.1:3700415-3759535 GCA_020615895.1 Ceriops decandra
CACATGGACTCATGCTTTCTCTCACGTATCCTTTGGACATAAGCTCCTCAACTTGCCTTTGAAGCTCCTTTGTCTCCTCAGGATTACTCTTATATGCTGGTCGGTTAGGAATGGATGCACTTGGGATGAAATCAATTTGATGCTCAATTCCTCTATTAGGTGGCAATCCACTTGGGATATCGTCAGGGAATACATCTTCAAATTCCTGGAATAGTGCACACTAGGCAACGATTGGTCAAACTTGTTAGTGTTAAAATAAGCCTCATTGTACAAAAGTACAATCATAGGCTGTTTGGCATAGAATGCTCTTTTGACATCACTTCTTTTTGCATAGAGATTTTCTCTTTTCTTCTCTTTCTCTTGTGTCCTTACGTTTTCTTCTCCTTTTTCTCTTTTATCAATCTCTTTTTTCTGTTCACTCTCATTTTTAATCCTTAATTGATCCTCATATGCTTTTTGAGGTGACAATGGTACAAGAATGACAGGTTTTCCGTTCATTACAAAGGAATATCGATTCTTGAATCCATCATGCATAACTCGCCTATCAAATTGTCATGGTCTTCCTAATAGAATATGTCCTGCACGCATAGGTACAATATCACATGAAACTTCATCATGGTACCTTCCGATAGAAAATGATATGAGCACTTGCTGATTTACCTTCACTTCACCACTCTTATTCAACCATTGAAATTTATATGGTCTAGGATGCTTCATAGTAGGTAAATCCAGCTTCTCAACCATAGTTGTGCTAGCAACATTAGTGCAACTCCCACCATCAATGATCATACTACATACCTTATCTTTGATAAGACACCTTGTCTGAAAGATGTTATCTCGTTGCACCACATTTTCTTCTTTTGCTTGCACATTCAATGCTCGCCTTGTAACGAGAGCCACTTTGTTAACTGGATACTCCTCTCCATCACATTCACCCTTTGATGATGGCACAGAATCATCGTCTGATTCACTTTCAATTTCAACATCACCATTACTTCTTAGGATCATTGCATGCTTATTTGGACATTGAGATGCAATGTGACCCCTGCCCAAACACTTAAAGCATTTAACATCTCTATTTCTACTAGGTTAGGGTTCAAATTTACCTGTCTCCTTGCTAAAACCCACATTCTTGTGCTTGGGTAGGTCAACTTTGGGCTTGTAATTGGCCATCTCGTCCCTTTTACTCCAATTTGGCTTCCACGATGAGGTAGAACCTGAATTCTGCCCAAACCGTATGGAGCCCTTTCGTTTATGTTGCCTTTCAACTTTCATTGCCATGTGCACCATGTCTTCTAATTCCACATAGTGCTGCAATTCAACCACATTTGCTATGTCCCTATTTAGCCCTTGCAAAAATCGAGCCATTGTTGCCTCTCTATCTTCTTCTACATTGGCCCTAATCATGGTAATCTCCATCTCTTTGTGGTAGTCCTCCACACTTTTGGTGCCCTGAGTGAGCCCTTGTAGCCTTTGGTACAACTCCCTGTAATAATGATTAGGGACAAACCTTCTCCTCATGATAGCCTTCATCTCCTCCCATGTATCAATAGGCCGCTCATGATTCCTTCTCTTAGTCAAAACAAGTTGATCCCACCAAATAATAGCATAATCAGTAAATTCAACTGCAGCAAGCTTTACCTTTTTCTCCTTGGAATAGTTGTGGCAGTCAAAAACCAATTCAACCTTCTTTTCCCATTCTAGGTATGCATCAGGATCATTCTTACCTTGGAATGAAGGAATTGTCATTTTAATACTGCCCAAATTATGGTCATAGGTGCCTTGCCTCCCAAATTCTCTTCGATCCCTTCTATTGTTACTAGTTCTAACTGTTGTAGTTTGTTCTTTATATGAACTTTCACTCTTACCTTTTACCACTCAGATTTTTCCCTTTTAGCTTTATAAAGAACCAAAGACATAAATCAAGGGTATTTATTTTGAACAGAATAAGCTAAATGGTGTAGAATTGAACAAATTGGAGAACAAAGAATCAAACGAAAAAAAGGATGTCAACACAAACGGTTTTAATGAACTAAACTCACAAAAATCAAGATATGGGTAATATAACCTAGAGGAGAGAATGAGAAACAGATGGTAGAATTGAAGTTGAGTAAGAAAACTTTATTATTGTTGTGGCCAATATGACCAAACTATTAACCTTATCAACAACTTTGAATTTGATGTTTTCTTTCTTTTCTTTTTTTTTTCGTTTTCTTTTGCTTTTTTTTCTTTTTTTTTCCTCAATGCAAAACAATAGTAGAATACTTAGACATAGCAATTGGAATTGAAATTAGCACGTTTATGAGCTTAAACAAACAAGCAAAGAGAGAAGGGTAAAACACAGATTTGTGCATTTGAATGATAATGCACATAATAGACAAACTAAACAACAATAAATAAATAAAAAGATAGAAAATTGAAGAGTGAGTGAATTCAACCTGATTTAGAACCAGGCTTTGATACCAATTGATGCGAAAAAACCCTAAAAGACGTGGCTTAGGGACCCAACGCACATAAGGAATCAAGAACAACCAGGAAAGCTAAACCAGAGTTTAATATCACAAACCCTAGACCCACCCTTGGAATAAATATGAACCTAGGGTATTTAAGAAGGATATGGATGCCACACTCCAGAAAAGAAAGGAATTGGGAGTTATAAGTCGATTAGAACGCCACAAGAAGAATCACCTCTTGATAAGTTCTTTAGTCCTTAAAAGAACTAAAGGAAAAAAAACCCTTGCTTTCTATTTCACTCAAAGTTGTCTACCCTAGGAAGAAATGCTATTACTTATTCTTCCCTATTAAGTATTCTAATTATATTAATTATGTCTAGACTCCTTGTCAAACTTGAATTCGTACCATTTGAAGGTAGGTTGGCCTGAATGTCCTGAATCAGCCCATTTAAGGCTTCTTTAATCTTTTTGGCTCTAACTGGTGTTATTGGGCCTTCTGGAATGTGCAATGGACCCTTTGCAATCCTTGAAGCTTTCCACCCATCATCTCCATGATTCTCATCACAAGAAGAGGTAGTTTCAAAGTCACTATCTTTATTGTGGAGTTTAGGGTTATAAGGCAAGTAACTACTGGTGGAGAAGGCCAACATACATCTCCAACTTGAGAAGATTCGATGCTACCTATAGGGGTAGACTATAAAATTCAAAAGAGAACACCTGTCGTGAGTTCTTGCACATACTATAAAAGGCAAGAATACACTGACAAGGATTGTTGGTGAAAGTCCAAACTAATGGTTTTAAAGAACAAGTTTGCTATATTGGCAGACTTGGAACAGTGTGAAAGGTGCTAGTACGATGGTCATAATGCCAAGAGATGCATGGCAGTTCTCTTTAAGCAAGAGAAGGCGCTCAATGGCACAGTAAAAACAAACGGTGTAATCAAAGATGAGAAAAAGGAGAAAGATATCTTCTAGCCAGTTCAAAAAAAGGAATATAAAGGTAAAAGGGAAGTGGCTAATATAGCTGAAATTGCACTAAAGGCTGACTATAAGGATAAGTAGTGGATCCTTGACAATGAATACATTTCACACATGATAGGAGACAAGAGTAAATTACCAAAGCTAAACAAGTTAAAAGAAGGCAGAGTCATGTTTGGCAATAATGATTCACTCAACATCAGTGGTCAAGGGTTAGTGAATATTGGAAAAGGAAAGTTGAAAGATGTTCTGCACATTGAAGGACTCAAATATAATCTAGCATTTATCAGCCAGCTATGCAATGAAGACCATAAGGTGATATGCACAAAACTAGGTTGCCAAGTAAATAGTAAAGAAGGTAGTACTGTTGCAGCCTGGAAGAGAACAGCTAGAAATTTATATGTGATTAATGAGGATAAGGCCAAAGAGTTTAGTTCTAAAGCAGTGCTTGACATTGTACATACTGATTTGTGTGGGTTGATGAGAATAAAAGGGTTTAATGGTGAAAGGTACTTCATCTTGTTTGTTGATGATTATTCAAGAAGGACCTGCATCATGCACCTCAAACACAAGTCAGAAGTTTTCAAATGCTTCAAGAGATACAAAAGATTGGCTAAAAATAAAGTGGAAAAAAGATCAATGTATTGAGGTCAGATCAAGGCACGAAATTTACAAATGAAACTTTTAAAGATTACCTTGAGAAGCATGGTATTCACCATCAGATGGCAGCAGGAAGAACACCTCAACAAAATGGGGTGGTAAAGAGGAAAAATAGAGTTGTGGTTGAAATGGCAAGAACTCTACTGCTAGAATCAAAGCTTCACACAAGATTTTGGACAAAAGGAACATTTATAGTCGTGCACCTACTGAACATAGTTTTACTAAGGCCTAATATTGATAAGACTCTATATGAGCTATGGAGTGGGAAGAAGACAACAGTTAAGTTTCTCAGAATCTTTGGCAGCCCATGTTTTGTGAAGAATAAGTGCAAAACTTAGGAAAATTCAAAGTTAGGTGATGATGAAGGAATCATTGTGGGATACTCAGCAAAGACAAAAGGTTATAGAGTTTTTCTGCATAAGCTGGGAAAAGTTATCACGTCCAGTGATGTGAAAATAGATGAGAATTGGAAAACAAGGCATAATGGAGAAGCTAAGGACAATGATGAAGATGACTTCAAGATAGATGAAGAATCTGACCAATTTAAAGAAAGGGAACAAGAACTAAGTTTAGACTCATAGAAGAGTGAGTTTGAAGACGAAGAAAGAGATCCTCTTGCAACTAAGACTGTGCAAGAAAGAAAGACCAAGAAAAAGTAGACCAATGCTCATCAAAAAAATCAGATCATAGGTGACCCATTAGTAGGAGTTACAACAAGAAGAAGAATTATGGGAGTTACTACTTTACTCTCACAAGTTGAACCTAAATCTGTTGAAAAGGTTACACAAGACATATCCTGGGCCAAAGATATCAATGAGGAGCTGGATCAAATCAAGAAGAATGATACATGGGAGCTGGTTCTAAGACCCACTAACAAGAATGTTATAGGAACAAAATAGGCGTTTATGAATAAACACAGTGAAGATGGGAAGGTGGTGAGGAAGAAGGTCAAGCTGGTTTGCAAATGCTACACTCAGATAGAAGGAGTAGATGTTGATAAAACTTTACACCAGTGGCAAGGTTAGAAACTATTAGAATGTTCCTAGCTTTGGTATCACATAAAAGGTATAAAGTTTATTAGATGGATATGAAATCAGCCTTTCAAAATGGGCTCCTGAAAGAAGATGTGTATATTGAACAACCTGATGGAGTACAAATCAATGAGGATGAGACATATGTGTGCAAGCTAAAACAAAGCCTTGTATGGCCTTAAACAAGCCCCAAGAGCATGGTACAGTAAGCTAGATGCGAACTTGAGAAGGTTGAACTTCAGAAGAGGAATAGTTGATAATAACCTATATGTGTTCAACTCAGAGAAAGGCCAACTGATAACCATAGTATATGTAGATGACATCATCTTTGGAGGGGATCACTCTAAGCTATGCCAAGATTTTGCATAGAAGATGAGTGAGGAATTTGAGATGTCATTGATTGGAGAAATGACCTACTTTCTTAGATTACAGATAAAATAGTGTGAAAAAGGTATTTTTATTTCTCAGATAAAATATGTCAAAGAGATGCTAAAAAAGTTTGGCATAGAGGATAGCAGACCTATCAGTACCCCTATGACAGTGGGCTGCAAGTTAACAAAAGATTAGGAGGGAAGGGGTACAAGCCCTACAGAATACAGGAAGATGATAGGGAGCTTTCTATACCTTATTGCATCAAGGCCTAATCTTATACAAGTTGTGTGCGTTGCCAGCATATTCCAAGCTCATTGTATGGAATCTCATGTGATGGTAGTGAAAAGAATCGTAAGATACCTTAAGGATTCTGTAAGACTACAAACATACACTGATGCAGACTAGGAGGAAGTATATGACAGAAAATCAACCAGCAGCTGCAGCTTCTACTTGGGTTCAAAGTGTGTTGCATGGTTAAGTAGAAAAAAAAAATAGTGTTGCTTTGAGCATAGCTAAGACTGAGTATATGGCTACATGTGTAGCATGTACTCAAGTGATATGGATGCTATGACAATTGACAAACATGGGTGTTGAAGTGAAGTTACCAGTGAGTGTACATTGTGATAATCAAAGTGCTATTGATCTCAACAAGAATCTGGTTCAACATTCAAGGAGCAAGCATATTGACATCCAGTATCACTTCATCAAAGATCAAGTGGAATAGGGCATAATTCAATTGGAGTATGTTGGCACTAAAGATCAAATTTTAGATATTCTAACTAAACTTCTATCCACAAAGTTATTTGAAAAGCACAGAATGAGTCTGTCTGTGCAAATGCCTCCTCAAGCTTGGAGTTTAGATGAATCCTCCATCTCTACGTTGCATTTTTTTTCTAATTAGTTGGCAAAGGAGTAGAGAAGCAATAGTACAGGAGGAGCTGTTAAGAAAAGGGGAGTGCATATTTAGGGGGAATTGTAATTGTTGTATAATGACTTTTGTTATAAGTGTTGCCAACAATTACAAAGGGGAAGATTGTTGTTCCCATAGCTTTGTATAGGTTGTAATTGTTGTCAACTAGATTTAAGTGTGCAAGTAATTTGAAGCAACATAAAGGGCCAAGAAAGTAAAGCCACATAGAGGGGTAAGAAAGTAAATCACAATATAAGTAAGCCCTACTAGGGTTTTCATGGAAAATAGTATATAAACCAAGACCTTGGAGCACATAAGTGTACACGACAAAAGTACACCAATGGCAGGAGAGACCTTGGTGAGACACAAAACTCTGGGGTTGCAAATACCTTCTTCTAGGGCCATAAAACTCTTCTGTACAACTTTCACCATGTTTAAGCCCATGATTGCAAATACCACCTGCATTCTTACTCTTGCTGTCCACATATGAGAGTTGGTTTCATTAAAGATTGGAACCTTCTTACTATAAGTAGTACTAATCCTAGTACCAACATCCATTTCTTAGTATGTTGAACAAGTTAAAACTCTAAAGCCCTTCAAACCACTACACAAAGCTGTTAAGCTTCAAACTGGTGAACCTGGCTTTAATACCAATTGATGTTCTCGACTTCTCCCTAGAATCTACTAGGTGTGATACTGAGAGGTGGAGTGAATCAGTGTTACCACAATTCGCAATTCGTAGGTAAGTGAACAACTTCAACCACTTTTTAAAAGCGAACTCTTTCTCAGACTTGACTAAGGTGGATCTATTGCTACCTACTAATCACAATATTCCCAAAGTCACCTTTCAGACACCTTGCCAAATAGACAATTCGGATGTTATTGTTTAGGTCTTCGTTAGGTTATGAGTTGGTTGATGCTTTAGTTGCATTCACAACTCAATTCAAAATACAAAACATAAAGTAAATTAAAGACACATGAGATTTACGTGACGTACATCCACGGTGGTAGGGACTCTCCCTTACCAAGACTATCCATTATGTTTGAGAATTCCGGTTACAATGGATGTCTTAATCCTCTGCTCCTTTCACTATTGCAATTACTAGGTAAGTACAATACAAAGAGTGTCATTTATTGTGTCAACCCTTCTTCTAACTTGTCTTGCCTTTGTTGAATTGAAAGGTTGCTCAACTGCCATTAGAAGTTCACCACAATGCTCTCCAACCTCTCTTGAAGAAATCTAGAAATACGTTGAGTTCTTTTTGATGCTTCAATGAATTCCTTCTCTATGTTTTCTCACATAGCTCCTACTGTCACAGTCTCACAGTCTCACCTATCTCCTTGTCTCACAGCTCACCTCATGTTTCTAGTTTGTCGTTACACGTCTCACACACATTTCTGGTTTGCACCCTGTGCTGGTCACACACCTCACACACACTTCTGGTTTGGTGTTTCACGTCTCACATATGTTTCTAGTTTGCATGCCTTGCTGGTCACACACCTTACCACCGTTTCTGGTCTGCACTTGTCCATTTCACACCTCCGGGCAGCTTGGTTTGCTCTCTCGGTGGTCTACTCTTTCATGGTTTCTCATCTCTTCCCTTATAGACAATGTGCTATCTCCTCTGTAATGATTTGCTGCACTCCTCCGTCACGTTTCGCTGCACTCTGCACTCCTCCCATATCTGGTTTTTTCCCTCACCTCACATTTCTATTTTTCTTCTCTTCCAGGAGTGGTGCGTTTATGGTTTTTTCCTCACCTCACATTTTTGGTTTTCTTCTCTTCTAGGGCTGGTACATTTCTGGTTTTGCCTTCACTTCACATTTCATGCACTCATCTGCTTCTGGTTTCTTCTCTCACGGGTTTCCCTCTCTTGCCGTCACACGGTTTTCTCCTTGTTGTGTCATCCGTTTCTCTCTCACTGTCAAGCCGGGTCTCCCTTTTTTGCTCTCTCATTTCTCTTTAATGTTGGATCTCCTGGTTCTGGTTTTCACATTGTCTCCCTCTTTTAGTTTGTATACATGTCCTTTTTTTTTTGTGTGTGTGTGTGTGTTTCTGCTCTTCGAATGGAGTCTCTCTCTCTCTCCTGGTGGTGTATGTCTAGTTTGGTCTGCTCTTCTGATGGTGGGTTTCTCTCTCTTACGGTGGTGGGTGCCTCCTTTTATGGTTTGTATTTATTCAGCTCTCCCGGTGATTACTATCTCACGTTTTGTTTCTGGTTTGTGCATTTATCTCTCTTGATGGTTTGGTTTTCACATTGGTTGTCATGTGTTTTCTCTCTTTTTCCCCTATTCTGTAGACTATGGTCTTGCCATGCTGGTTTTGCCGTGTTGGCTTTGTCGTTTGCTGTATTTGCCCATTCCTTTGTGTTTTTTCGTTTCCGCTTAATTACCGACCCCCTCTCATTGTGTTTTCCAATGGCTTTTATATACTCCTCCATGAAACCTTAATAGGGCTTATGTGGTAGATTTATGTTCTTGCCCTTACACGACAGATTTACTTTTCTGCCCATCCATGTGACTTTAATTTTACTTTCTTGCCCCTCCATGTGGCTTTGCCGTTTGCTGTATTTACCCATTCCTTTGTGTTTTTTCGTTTCCGCTTAATTACCGACCCCCTCTCTTTGTGTTTTCCAATGGCTTTTATATACTCCTCCATGAAACCTTAATAGGGCTTATGTGGTAGATTTATGTTCTTGCCCTTACACGACAGATTTACTTTCTTGCCCATCCATGTGACTTTACTTTTACTTTCTTGCCCTTCCATGTGGCTTTACTTTCTTGCCCCTCCATGTGGCTTTACTTTTACTTTCTTGCCCTTCCATGTGGCTTTCCTTTCTTGCACACTTAAACCTAGTTGATAACAATTACAACTCTTACAAGCCTATGGGAACAACAGTTTCAAAAGTCATGAACCTATCGTCATTTGTTAAAGTGAATATGCCTTGTATCCATAACATTAGGATTAACTAATAACACAATAAAGCACCTTGTAGCATGCTTGATGTAGTGCTTCTATGCATTATTAAAATCATCTTCTAAATCATCATATCACTTAATGATCCATTTGGTTTGTCCAAACTAATGAAACACCTCAGCCTTCTAGTAGTTTGTCATAACATCAATTTTATCTGTTCTTTAAGCCCTTTAACCATTAATGTTTTAAGATGATTAATTAAAAATTTTACATATTTGACCAATACCATAAGTTCTTTATCATTTTTTATTTTACATTCTTTAAAAATACATTAAAAAAATTTTGTCAATGATGCAAAACTCTCAATTGTTCTTCAAACTCAAAATCTATTTGTCTAAAATGCTCACAAATCATCTTTTTTATTAAAGTTTAGATTTAAAAAAATCATATTCTATCTTTAAGCATGAATAAAAATTTACTAATGATTACCAACATGATATCATGTTGTTTTAAAACATTTTTAGTTTTAAAAGTAATGGTAGAAAAATCTTTTTAGTAATATTAGAGGGCATGACATGCTACAATATTTTGTTAGTTATGTTTGACATGTGAAACTTTTTTATTCATAGACAAACTTTCAAGTCAACAATCATATTTTAGGTCAGCTTTACCATATGATAGCCTCTTATAATTGACCTTACTGTAGATTTGTGAACCAACCCGCACCATAGTATTTAATGCACACTCTCTCTTTAGGAGTGTTTACACCATGTGATGGAAGCCATATTGTACCAGCTTAAATCAACAAGGGAGTTTATGCTTTACAAAACCTTGAAGGACTAATGACAAGGGCAAGGTCAAAGAAAATAAAGGAAGCTTTCAACAACTTGTTATGCAACATTTACTATTAAGAAGTTGCTAGGTATAAGTTAAGGATGATAGAGGTTTCACCAAGTCTTGCACATGTGTCATTTGTAGAGGAATTTGAGAACTATGGCCTTATGAAGAAAGTTGGATTTGGGAGTCCATGATTGGGTATTTAAATGGATTATTTTCATGAGATATATTTTTATGTAGAATGTTAAATGAATTTTAGCATATGATGTGTTATTTTCATGGGTTTTATTATTAATTAGTGGGTTGGACAAATTTCCTTAATAAGCCTATATTATTAGCTAGGGTTTTGGGGTTTAGCATTTAAAAAGGGCAAAAAGGGTGGATGGATGAGGCAGACCCATTTTCATGAGTGTATGAGCTATTTCTTTATTTCTTTGAGAACTAATTATGAATTTTCATACTTGAGAGTATTGGTTCAATAGACTTATCTTCTTCAACGTTGTTGTTGTTAAGAGTGGTGTCTAAATTTTATAGTTCTGGTTCTTGGTTGTTTATAATCATTGGGTTACAACTCCAAATCCTTTAACCTTTGTTAGAACAATCCTATACCAACATTGGTATTGGGTTCCGTTTACATATAATTAGAGTTCGTATCACCATGTGCTATCTCAATGGACATCACCACCCACCAAATTTTGTAAATAACCATTGTTTATAATTTTTAATCTATTTATCTACTTATATTTCCATTAAAGATGCTAGAAATTAGGGGTTGTAGTATAAACAATATTGTTTGAGTGTGACAACTATAAAATTATTATTCATCCTTTTTTGTTTTTTCAAATTAGTCCTAAAAACATTCTAGACTAGTTTAAAATACTAATAGATCTAATTATTGGCCTAACCAAAAACATGAAACATGATTTGTGGGAAAGATCATAACAAGCTTATAACAACTATGTCAATTTTTTTGCAAGAAAAACATTGTTTACAACTTGCAACTTGCAATATATAATATAACACCAATCAACACAAAATTTCATGACAAGATAATAACACATGAGAAAAACAAAATTTTTAAATAAATAATCTGACAAAAGTGCAAAAATTCCACATAAAAAATTAAAGGAAAAATTAAACAACTTTTCATGCCAAAATTAACTCTATATGTTTTGACATTAATACAAAAAAATAAAGGGATAAAATATAGTTGCCCTTGAAGTCCTCCAAACTAAACTAATTAGAATAATTACTAGCCTCACAAATGTCTTGTAGTTAAGGTGTCACTACAAGAATGAGCGATGTTAATTTTCCATGACCTAAAGTTGCAGGTTATGAAAATTAATTTTACCATATGAAGAATGAGAAGGAGAACTAGCCCTTCAATTGTTTTTATTAGGATATCATCCATTGGTTCCTTCCACCTTAAAGACCTTATAATGCAAATTTGACATTAAATTTGCTATCCAACCCAATTATTAGTTAGAGGAAACTATGAATAATGAATGGTTGTAACTCTTAATAATTGAGTTGTTTAATTATCACGGATAGATTGATTCAATCCAATTAAAACAACACAAATCATAAAACTTAGAAACAAAAAGGTAAACTTGATATTTTAGTAAAATGGGCAAGTTTGTATTTAATAAGGAAAAGTTTCTTATATGATGTTACTAGTAATGTCCTTGAATGGTTGTAATAGTTACATTATTAATAAAATTTTTTATGTCAATATGTTAAGATGACAATATCTTTGAGCCACTCTGCCCTTATATGAATGTAGTTTGGTGGCACAATAACAAATTATGTTTTTTTTTTTTATATAGTTTTACTTGTTTGCTACATTTTGAATTTCTATGAAAGATCACCAATTTCTTTCAAATTTGAAGAGCTCTATGGCATTTATTTACCTTAAGTGTTTTTTAAGGTGAGAGTAAGGAAAGAGATTGATATGCTTTTCAAATTTCACATAAACCTCTAACATAAATTAACAATATTTGATATATTTGTATGGCAAAATCCAATTGAAAAAGAAAATCATAGCTTTTTTATTTGTTGGTGGAAGAAAAAAGAGGCTAATAATTTGTACATAAGGGTTCAATGTTAAAACGTTAAAATGATTTACATATATTTAATTAGGGTTTAGGCAATTACCTCCCTTGCCTCAAAGTAAATTCATTCTTGGTTACCTAGGCTTTTATTCAATTGGGCATTAAAGATGCTAAGGCCAACTAAAGTTATGTGAAATAGCAATACTTTCTAAGAAAAGTCTAAATAGGATAAAAATATGCAAAACCAAAAATAGTTCCAACAATGTGAGAATAAGGAATGGTCTTGAAATGGTATGTAATGATTATACACCTAAGGTTAAAAAAATATTAAAAATGAATAATTATTTTAAATGAATATGGATTTTGTTTTAAATGGTATTAAGATACTCAAAATTAGAACATAAGGAATAAAATTATATTTGTAAATGAAAAGGATGGGTAGGCAATTCTATAATCAAATTTTGTTGAGCCCATCTTTAATGACTAGTGTTGGATTTGTTATCAACACCATCTCACAAGGTTATATGTATTGATTTGATGTTAAGAATGCCATTGAGATGTAATAAGGTCATTGGGAGAAATTGGTGATGACTGGTTAACCCTAGTATTGAGGAGTCAATATTGATTATTGAGTTAAAATTTTATAGGTCAAGATTGATTGTTGATCCTAAATTTTAGGAAGTTAATGTTGATCATTAAACCTAAATTTTATGACTCAAATCTAACCATTGATTATAGGGCAACATGTGGGAATTAATGATGACCATTGATGATTGTGTAGCCCTAATCCCAAGGCTTTATAAATACCTTTAAGTGTCTTGCAAAAAATAGAACTCTTCTCAAAAGCAAAATCTTTTTGAAATTCGATTAAGGTAGATCTATTGTTACATACTAATCATAATAGTCCCTAAAGTCACCTTTTAAGCACCTTGCCTATTAGACAGATTGGATGTTCTTAATTAGGTATTCTTTAGGTTATGGGTTCGATGATACTTTAGTTGCATTTACAACTCAATTCAAAAGACAAAATGTAAATTCAAAGTAAGGACACAAGAGATTTACGTGGTTTAGTCAATGTGACGTATGTCCATGGTGGTAAGGATTCTTCCTCTACCAAGACAATCCACTATACTTAAGAATACCAGTGCAGTACTTCCTATGTCCATAATGTAGTTACAATGGATATCTTAATTCTCTACTCCTTTCACTATTAAAATTACCAAGCAAGTACAATACAAATAGTGTCACTTATTCTGTCTACTCTTCTTCTAGCTTGTCTTGCCTCTATTGAATTGAATCGGCTGCTTTATTTCTGCCTAGAAGTTCACCATAACTCTCTCTAACCTCTCTTGAAGAAATCTGGAAAAATGTTGAGCTCTTTCCATTGCTTCACCGAATTCCTTCTCTGAGTTGTTTCACACAACTCCTGCTTTCACTGTCTCACGATCTCACCCATCTCCTGATCTCACGGTCTCACTATCTCACGGCTTGCCTCATGTTTTGGTGTTCCATGTCTCACACATGTTTCTAGTTTGCACGATTTGCTGGTCTAACGCCTCACCCACATTTCTGGTTTGCCAACTTTGCTAGTTTCCTGCCTCCCGCACATTTCTGGTTTGCATCCACTTCGTTGGTTTTGCTGCACTCCACCATCCATTTCACGCCTCACGGGTTTTCTTTCACCTTCACACATTTTAGGGGTTTGCTGTTTCAGTCACACGTTTCACACCTTCAGAATACTTTCATCCATTTTACACCTTCAAGATGCTTGGTTTGCTCACTCAGCCGTTTCACACCTTTAGGATGCTCTTGCCTATTGGTGTGTCGTCTCTTCCCTTACCAATGGTGTGCCATCTCCTCTCACGTTGAGTCTTCTCTCACCGTACATTTTCTCTTGCCGTTGGTCACTCTTTTCTTTCAACCGGTGATGTGGTCTCGCCCTTTCCAGATCTGGTCTGGTCTCACTTGTTCCAGCTTTGATCTGGTCTCACCCATTCCAGCTCTAATCTGGTCTCACCCGTTCCAGCTCTAATCTGGTCTCACTCGTTCCAGATCTGCTGTCTTCTCTTCTGGGTGGTCTCATGGTTTTCCTCCAACCAATGGTGTCCTCTCTCTTGCTGTTGTTCACTCTTGTTTTTGCCGTGCACCTTGTATTTTTGTCCAATCTATTTTGCCGTAGTCCCTATTTTTTGTCCACTCTGTTTTGCCATCGACTCATCCACTCTATTTTGCCGTCAACTCATCCACTTAGTTTTGTCGTCGACTTTGTTTTGTCATCCACCTCTTTGCCATGTTGTCTCCTTGTCATCCAGCCCATGGTTTCTCTCTTGTTGTAGGGTTTTTGTCTCACCAAGGTCTCTCTTGTCGTTGGTGTACTTTTGTCGTGTACTCTTATGTCTTCCAAGGTCTTGGTTTATATGCTCTCTTCCATGAAAACCCTAGTAAGGCTTACTTATATTGTGATTTAATTTCTTACCCCTCGATGTTGCTTTGCTTTCTTGCCCCTTTATGTAGCTTTAAATTACTTGCACACTTAAATCTAGTTGACAACAATTACTTTCTATCACACTGTAGACATAGCTCACACATTATGGGTGAACCATGTAAAAATCTTTGTGTGTTCTTTGGTACTTGCTTTTGATTGATATCTGTATAGCCACTCTCATATAAAAAAGAAAGATAAAACATTGGATCATCAACTCTAACAAGTCACATAGGTTAATCTAGAAAGATTTGTAAAAAACGAGCATCTCACACTGATTCACCCCTTCCCCCTCTCAGTATTAGACCTAAAAAGGTTCCTCATCAAGTGGTATTATTAAAACTTAACTTAAAAGGACTAATGTTAGTAGAAAAGGATTAGTACATATTATAACAAACAATGGGTAAAATCTAATAATTCCAACCACTTTTACTACCTATTAGTCATATAGTGTCAAAGATAGCCCCTAACAAGTTGTTTAACTAGCTTGAGTTGACTAGAAGTTTAGGGATGACAAGTAGTAGAGAACTTTAAATCATAATTGATCATGTTGAACAATGTTGTCAAATACTTGTTTATTATCTAAAGATCCCAATCGCTTATAATATCATTAAGTAAGCAAAAATACTTCACCAAATGCTTATAGAACAACTCTTTTTTCATGTCTACTAACATACAGAATGGGTAAGAATGAACACTTCACACTTAAAGAACCAATCAACCATTATAATGATTGATCTCATAGCCAATTGACCATTACAATGACCAATCTCATGCCATTAACATTTGGAAAATTACTAATAAAATCAATGAAAACTAACACTTAAGGCTTCTTTAAAATTTGTAGCGGTTTCAAGAAGTTTGCTTTCATATATATTTTATATTTTAAGTCGTTGACAAACAATAAAAGTGTTGACATGTGCTTTAACATCTTATTCAACATGTTGACATATTTCTTAACAACCTTTTCCATCTTAGGCTAATAGTAGCTATATGATAACAATGCTATCATACTTCCAATAATAGGATTACCATCCTATTAAGACTCATGGCATTCATGTAAAAGCTCTTTTTTAAGGCCAATACCACTATAAACATACAATTGAATACTGTTAGCATGCAATAAGCCCTTATCTAGCCAATATCACCTAATTATTCCCTTAGTAACCTATTATGCATGTATTTTCTTTTTTTCTTTTTTTTTGATAAATTACACCATGAGGGGTTTATGCCTTAATTATATTCAACATGTCATTCTACACCTAAGTTAGGGTAGTAAATAGTTTTTGCATTGGTTGGTAATTCAAGACATTGATAACCTAATGTTGTCTCCGTAGCTTATGTTCCTAATTCCCACATAAAATCATTCTTAACCAAGAATTCTGGCCACTAAACTTGCCTAGCAAATTGCATTGGTCACATTCTTAATGTGCACCACAACTACAAGTATATCTCCTTTTTATCAACTAAATATTATTGCTTTACCTTATTGAGATTTTGCCTTTCATATGTAATGGGTGACCTTTTTAGACTAGATCACTACTAATGGCCCTTTTAGACACATTAGTTAGGACATTAAAGGAAAATTCAAAGTTGATTAATTGCAAATTTGACTTAGTAGACATTTCTACTTTCAACTTGTTAAAAACTTCTTGACACTTCATGGTCCACTTGCTCAAATAATTTAATAAGCTCAAGGGTAAGTTTCAATGATGTCAAATGGTTAAATTTATAAACACACACTATTTTCTATTACTCCCCAACTTTAATACTAACAGGATTTGCATGATAATTGTAATCTACTATGAAAACTCTTACAATACTTTTTTTCAAAAGATGATCAAACACATGCCTATGGCAAAATTAATTAGTACTAACAAATTTCAAATTGCAATTTTATAAGACTTAAAGTGAAAAGACAAGAGATTAGTTAGCTAAATCCAAGTGCTAAATTTCTCTTTGTCTCTAAGGAAAAATATGCTAATGTTAGTCTTTAAACAACATTCAAATAACTAAGAATTAACTTTCAAACATAATTAATAAGATTTTAATTAGCTCAACTATATAACATAACAAATTTTATCCTATAAACTATTTAAATAAGCATAACTAGGGAAAGTATGATTGAGAATAAGGGTCTCTCCTTTTTTCTTTTAGCTTTAGACTTCATTAGCATCCTTTGACTACCCAATAAGAGTTCCATCAATGTCTTATATATTGCAAAAACCAAATGAAAGAGCAAATAAGAACAATAAATACAAGCATCTAATGGAACATTTAAACAAGTGTCAAGTCTCTATAGTTAGTAGAAAATTTAAATCAATCCTAAGAAAATGATCTAATTACCTCACCCCAGTTATCTTAAAGGAAATTTGATGAGGATCAATTTAGATCTCACATTAAGAGGGGGGTGAATCAGTGTGAGATATCTTCTTTTTACAAATCGATTCAGATTTAACCTCTGTGCCTTGTTAGAGCCAATGATCCAATTTTTAATTTTCTCCTTTATGTGAGCGCGACTGTACAAATAAGAAACAATGTGTAAGTACCTAAAAGCACACGATAATTTTTTATGTGGTTCACTCATAATGTATGAGCTATGTCCACAGAGTGATAGGATCACTCCTAAATGGCACAATCCATTCTTGTTATCAAGGGATAAACTAATCTTGTGGAAGGATCACTCTTTCATTACTTGTAGAAGACTACTCCTTAACTATTTACAATGATCTCCTGATCACTCCAAGTGTATCCCACCCTGTTTTTCAAACAATCTATCAAAAGTTTATGGAAAAACATTTCTTGGAGAACAATCGTTCAATGTCTCAAAATATGGATCTTCTCCTTCCTTTGCTACTAGTGTTATCTCACTCGCTACCAAGCTACATGCTCCGCTAATGTTGTCCATACATGCTGCTACATTTGTCCACTGCTATTTGCATGCACTATTAATGTTTTTTGAATGCACTATTAATGTTGTCCGTATGCACTACTGCATCTGTCCGCTACTATCTGTGTGTGATGTAAATGCTATCTATATGCGTTGTTGTTGCTGTCCACACACCTCTATGCTTGCTGTCCATGGGTGCTATGTACTTGCTGACCACACAAGTTCTGCCCGCTGTTCGCGTGCTTTACGCCTGCTGTCCAAGTGTGCTGTGCGCCAACTATGCACTCTCTCCACACCTGCTATACAGGTGTGCTGTACACCCATTGTCCACCTCTGTGCCTGCTGTCCACGTGCACTATGGCTGGTGTTTGTGCTCTTTGCACCTATTGTCTGTGCACTCTACACCTGCTGTCCACGTGAATTGTGGCTGGTGTTTGTGCTCTTTACACCTATATTTTCTGTGCTCTCTGTGCATACTGTTCACATGCTCTATGGCTAATGGCTGAGCTCTCTACACCTGTTGTCCGTGCACACTGCGGCTGCTGTCTGCACCTGTTATTCCTACTATCCACGCATGCTGTGTCTACTGCTTGCATATGCTACTGCCACTATCCGGGCACGTTGCTGCTTTCCTCACGTGCTGCAGCAGTTTTCTCGTGCCGCTGTTGGTCTCCCCACACAGTGCAGCTGTTTTCTTGTACTGTTGTTGCTCTCCCCGCACGCTGCAACAGTTTTCTCATACCGCTGCTGCTCTTTACACGTGTTGTAGCAGTTTTCTCGGGCTACTGCTACTCTCCCCTCATGCTGCTGATGCTCTCCCTGCATGATACAGCTGTTTTCTTGTGCTACTACTGCTCTCCCCACGCGTTGGTTGCTGGTACAAGACCCTTCTGTTGTTGCTCCACCACCTACCGGCTACTACTCCACTTGCTAGTAGTTGCTCCTTCTTTCTTTCTCTCCTTGACTGGTTGCCTTACTGACTCTCCTTGGTGGTTGCTACTCTCACCTTTGTAGGTTGCCTAGCCTTCTTTCCTTGGTGGCTACTACTCTCTCCTTGGCTAGCTACCTTGCCTTCTTTCCTTCTCTCCTTGGCCAACTGTCTTGCCTTTTTTCCTTAATGGCTATTGCTCTCTCCTTGGTCAGCTGCCTTGCCTTCTTTCCTTCTCTCCTTGGCTTGCTACTTTGCCTTCATTCCTTAGTGGTTGCTACTCTCTCCTTGGCTGACTTCCTTGCTTAGTTGTTGCCTCCTCTTTGCTATTCACCTCTCTTTTTCCCTAGGTTTGTCGCTCACCTCTTTTTGTCGTTCACTCAATTTTCTACGACCCCTTTTCTACTTTTTGCAAGACACCTAAGAGTATTTATAAAGTCTTAGGATTAGGGTTACACGATTATCAATGGTCATCATTAATTCCCATATATTGCCCTACAATCAACAGCTAGATTCGAGTCCTAAAATTTATGGTCAATGGTCAACATTGACTTCGTAAAATTTAGGGTCAACAATCAACATCGACTTATTAACGCCAGGGCTGACTAGTCATCATTGGTTTCTCCTAATGACCTCACTACATCTAATGGCATTCTTAACATCAAATCAATGCATATAACCATGTGAAATGGTATTGACGACAAATCCAACACCGGCCATCAAAGATGGGCTCAACAAGCTCCCCCTTTGGATTTGTTGGCAACACATTAAATCCAACCATACACAACATCCCCTGCACAAAGTCATTTGGCTACCCCTGAAACATGCATCACTTACTACTCCCCTTGTCTACTTCTCCACCTTTACAAGTTCTACCCATTTATCCATCAAGCTACTCCCCCTTTTTTACTAGTATATACTTTCTTTGGATTTATGCAAAAAAATCTCCCCCTTTGACAACAAATCCAAAGAATAATAGTAGAGGGAAGGGGAAATCGGTTAGCAAATACCTCAACATCGAGGGGTTGGCTAAACACATAGGATCAGCCTCAACTTTTGGAATATTTCTCTTGATAAAGGTTTGGTGAATATATTGGCAACTTGCTCCAAGGTAGGCATATACTCTAGTTTTACTTCAATTTTCTCCACCTTTTCTTCAATGAAGTGGTACTTGATTTCAAAGTGTTTGGTTATAGGGTGTTGGACAGAATTCTTTGACAAATTGATGGCACTCTAGATGTCATAGCCAATCAGCAATGGTAACATCCACCTTCATATCTTTAAGTTGTTGTTTCATCCATAGCAGTTAAGTACAAGTCTGAGTCCAGCCACATATTCAGCCTCTGCAATACATAAAGTTACTGAATTTCGCTTCTTGCTATGCCATGAAACACATCTATTGCTCAAATAAAATGCACTATCAAACGTTGACCTTCTGTCATCACAATTTCCAACCCAATCCGCATCTATATATCCATATAGATTAAGTTATCCACTCCTATTATAAAGCAGCCCATAATTAGTTGTGCCCTATACATACCTAAGAATTCTCTTAGCCGCCACGAGCTAGGACTCCTTAGGGTCACTTTGAAATCTAGCACAAAGGGTTACAATAAAAACAATATCAGGCCTTGATGTTGTCAAATACAGTAAGTTTCCAATCAACTTCCTATATTCCTTCTAATCAACCATGTTGCCTTCTTTATCCTTGCTTAACTTTGTTCTAACTGTGATGGGAGTGCTCACTTCTTTAGAATTCTCCATCCTAAATGTTTTCAATAGCTCATAGACATACGTTTCTTGGGAAAGAAAAATTCCACCCTCGCTTTGCAATACTTGTAATCCTAAGAAGAATTTCATTCCACCAAGTACGGACATCTCAAACTTCTTTTTCATTTGTTCGACAAAGGTAGTGCATAGGGACTTCTTTTTTGTAGCAAAAATTATGTCATCAACGTAGACCATAACAATTAATTGGCCCTGGTTATCTTCTTTGATATACAAGTTGCTATCCATATTCCCATTTCTAAACTTCATGTTCTTAAGGCATGTATCCAGCTTTGAATACCATGCTCTTGGAGCTTGCTTTAAGCCATATAAAGCCTTGTTCAATCTGCACACACTTGAGCCATCATGATCAAGTATAAATTTGATAAATACCTCTTTTTCAAGTTTTCCATTCAAGAATATAGACTTCACATCCATCTAATAAACTTTGTAGTTCCTTTGAGCAACAATGACCATGAATATTCTGATTGCTTTAAGTCTAGCCACCAGAGCAAATGTCTTTTTAAAGTCAACGCCTTTTACTTGTAAGTAGCCTTTGTAAATGTCTTCCTCATGCTGGACAACCTCGGATTCATCACTATCAAACTCTCTTTAGTTGTCATACATGGCATCTTCAACTTCCACATGCTATGATGGCATTGCAGTACCATAGCCCAAGAATATATCTTCATTAGCCTTCTTATCAAATTTGTCGAGATACTTACCTTTGACTTTAATGAGGAAAGGGCTCTTAAACACTTTAAAGTGTTTTATAGTTATCTTCTTACCATACCACAACTCATAAGGTGTCTTCTCTGTATGTGGTCTCATCAAGCATCTATTTTGAACTTAAGTTGTAATGGCAATAGCCTCTCTCTAAACGCCATATGATGTACCATGCTCGGTTAACATGGTTCTTGTCATCTCTACTAGGCTTCTATTCTTCTTTTCAACCACTCCATTTTGTTGGGGTGTGTAGGGACTAGCATATTCATACTTCACTCCATGCTTCTCCAAATAATCCTTAAATTTGTTGCATGTGTATTTTGTCCTATTGTCTGTCCTAAGCCTTTTAATTTTTTCTCCTAACTAGTTTTCAGCCAACCTTCTATAGCTCTTGAAATTATAAAAAGCCTTTGATTTATGTTTCAAGAACATAATGCAAGTCATTCTTGTAAAATCATCAATGAAGGAGATGAAGTACCTATCACCCTTGGTTGATCTTTGTCTCATCAGCCCACAGATGTCTAAGTAGATGAGCTCCAATGGCTTCTTCATTTGGATCACTATAATTTTGTATGGGGCATTCACCATCTTCCTCTTTTGACATGTGCTTCAAATTACATCTCTTTCTCTTCTCAGCTTGGGTGCATCTCTCACAACTTCATTTCTAGATATCTTGTTCAGCCCCTTTTGTCCATGATGTCCCAATCTTCCATGCCACAATAAGTTCTCATCTTTGGTACTCATATAGCTTGTGTTTATGCTTCTAGAAACTTGGTTTAAGTTTCCATGTGTTCTTTCACCTTTATTAAGGATGGCACCATCTTTTAGTCTCTTTACTATACAATCGCTCTTGTTGAAAGTAACTTCATGTCCATCATTACAAAGTTGGCTAACACTAATTAGATTGTGTTTTAGCCTTTCAACATAAAACACTTTCTTCGATTTCAGCTTTTTTGCACCAATTTTAGCAACACCAATACCTTGAATCTTTAAGGCACCATCATTGCCAAATTTGACTAACCCTCCATTATATTTGGCTACTCCCTTCAACATCTTGGAGTCTCCTATCATGTGTGAAGAGGAGCCACTGTCCAAGATCCATGGCTTTTTTTTCTTTGAAGCTTTTAAGGCTACTTCCACAACCATAGATGTTTCTCTTCCTCTTCTTCTTGTTTGGCCAAATTATCAAGCAATCCTCAGCAGCATGTCCAACTCTTTCACATCTTCCATAAATCTCTCCCAATAAATCAAACTTGTTTCTCAGTGGAATATTACTTCTTTCTACTTGAGATTGTCTCATTTCTTAATAGTCTCCCCCTAGACTCTTACCTCATATTTCTCTTTGTTCTTGGCCTATTGCTCTAACACACATTAGCCTTGTACCCATACTTACCATAGCTCCAGCAAAATCCTTTGAACTTAGATTTATTTCTTTTACCAAGTTTATGTCTCCTTTCTTTAGCAATTGGTGTGGCAGCCTTCTCTACATCTTTAACAATCAGTCTCCTTTGAATAGCGATCTCCATCACGTCTTTTCTAACCCATTTTAACTTAGGTTGCTCTCTTTTCTCCATCACATCATTGTGCTTACTTTCGGGCACAAACATAATCTTATTCTTTTCTTTTACCTTCTCACTTGGCTTCTTAATATAGCTAAGCCCTTTCTTTCCCATAAAATGAAGTCTTTGATTGCTTAAACACTCATTTAACTTTTTGGTAGCATCCTCCTTGATGGTACTTGCTAATGATGACTTTCCTTTCACTTCCATGGCCTACATAAAGCTTTCTTCATGGTTCTTTAGTTTGAACTTGGCCTTGCTTGGCTTGCAAAATCAGCACCTCTTGCTCTTGTGCAATCACCTTAATGTTAAGGTCTTCATGTATCTTGCCATGCTCTACCTCAAGTACTCTCAGCTTCTCAATTCTCTTCAAGTACTCCTTTTTTTTTTTTTTTTTTGCTTTAAACTCCTTTTCCTTTACCTAGAGATTAGATTCATCAGTAGAAGAATTTTCACATAGCTTCTTGAGATAAAATACCTCTTTTTCCAACTTGCAAATTTTGCATAAACAAGCTCTTAACTTATTCTCAAGTTGCTACACCCACTCATCCTCTTCCTCTTTTATTAATTCCTCCTCACTTGAAGATTCTTGGTCATCATTTGCTTAAGCAACCAATACATCCTTTATAGCCTCATCGTTGGAATCATCATCACTTTCTTTTTCAGATTCTTCTTCCTTTTATTTGCTCAGGAAATTTCTTCTTTTGGTTTTGAAGAACTTCTTTTTCCCCTATGCACCTAAATTTCCAGCTTTGGAGTAGTTAGATTGCTTTGTCATCCTCCTTGGGGATGGCTCATCATCATCCTCACTATTGGCTTCTTTTCTTTTTGGACAGTCCACAGCAAAGTGCCAATTGCCCTACACCTAAAGCACTTTAAGGTAATTTTCCTTCATACTTCCTTTTTCCTTTCCTCATGTTTCTAGTGATGTATGCCATGACTTCTTCCAGCTTAGTATCATTTTTTTCCTTTTCAGAGTTGGTGTCAAACTTCTTTAATTTCTTCATTACTTTGAATACCAGTTCTCTCTCCACCTTAAGACTTCTTTTCTTTCATCATTGGGGCTATTCTCATTTCATAAGCCACTAATATGTTGTACAGGTCATCTAAGTGCAACCTATCCAGATCTCTATCTTCTATAGAAAAGACTTTGGCATTGTAGACTTCTGGAAAGAAACTGAGTATTTTTCTTACCACAGTGGCATCATGGATCTCCTTTCCATATTCTTTGATGAAATACACAATTTGTTAAACTTTTGTGAAGAATGCATCCATAATCTCATAATTCTGCATCTTTATGTCTTTGAATCTACTCCTCCAGATTTACAGCTTGGCTTCCTTCACAACCTTGTCTCCTTCATAGATGTTGGTCAGTTTGTCCTAGATTTGTCTAGTTGTGTTGCATCCCATTTCTTTGGTGAATTCGTTATACGATAGGAAGGCGTATAAGGCATTTCTTGCCTTTCCATCATACTCCAAGTTCTTCTTATTAGCTAGTTTCATAAGATCACCTTTAATAATAGGGATGAAGCCACAAACAGCAAACTTAAACACATCAAGACCATGGGACATCAGATATGAGAGCATCCTATTATTCCATAACTGATAATTCTGTCCATCAAACATAAGGATGCCTTTGCTATTAACACTATTCAAGCTATCCATAATTTCAAGCAACAATAGAGATAGAAACTCACATAGCAATGCATAACCTTAATTCAAAGCAAACAAATTGGATCAACAAAGGAACTAGCTCTGATACCACTTGATGAAGACCGGTTTAGGTCTTATATTGAGAAAGGGGTGAATCAATGTTAGATATCTTCTTTTACAAATCAATTCGGATTTAACCTCTTTACCTTGTTAGAGCCGATGATCTAATTTTTAATTTTCTCCTTTATGTAAGTGAAACCGTATAAATAAGAAATAATGCACAAGTACCTAAAAGCACATGAAAAGTTTTTACATGTTTCACTTATAATGTGTGAGCTACATCCACGGTGTAATAGGATCACTCTTAAATCACATAATCCACTCTTGTTATCAAGGGATATACTAATGTTGTGGAAGGATCACTCCTTCACTACTTGTGGAAGGATTACTCCTCAACCACTTATAATGATCTCTCAATCACTCCAAGGGTATCCCACCCTATTTTTCAACAAATCTATTAAGATTTTATGGAAAAACCTTTCTTAGAGAATAATCATTCAATGTGTATGCTCCACTAATGATGTAAATGTTGTCTGTATGAATTGTTGCTGTTGTCTACGCACTTTATGCATGCTATCCACAGGCATTATGCACCAACAATTCACACAAGTTATGCCCACTGTCCACGTGCTCTACAGCTACTGTCCGCGTGTACTATGCACCCATTGTCCACGCTCTCTGCGTCTGTTGTCTACGCCCTTTGCACCTGTTGTCCGTGTGTGCTGTGGCTAGTGTCCACGCTTTTTGCACCTGCTATCTGTGCTCTCTGTGCCTGTGGTCTACGTGTGCTATGGCTAATGTCCAAGCTCTCTACACCTACTATATGTGCTCACTACAATTGTTGTCGACACCCACTATTCTTGTCATCCACGCATGTTGTGTCTACTGTCCATATGTGCTGCAGCTGCTATCCACGCACATTGCTACTTTCCTCATATGCTACAGCAATTTTCCCATGTAGCTATTGCTGCCATGCGTTGCAGTTGTTTTCTTGTACAGCTACGCTGCAGCTATTTTCCCTACACAATGTAACTATACTTTGGCTTAAATTATCAAAGTGTGTTTTTAAGGGGTGTGATACTGATTCACCCCCCCTCTCAGTATCATAGACTAGTAGATCCTAGGGTGAAGTTAGGAACTTCAATTGGTATCAGAGCACAAGTTTACCAGTTTAAAACTTAACAGCTTGGTGTACTAGTTTGAAGGGTTTCAGAAGTTTTAACTTGTTCAGCATACTAAGAAATGGATGTCGGTATCAACACCAGCACTACTTACAGCAAGAAGATTCCAATCTTTAATGGAACAAACTACCATAGATAAAGAGTGAGAATGCATGTGGTATTTGCAACCATGGGTATGAAAGTGGTAAAATTCTATAGGAGGGTTTTGTGGCCCCAAAAGAAGGTAAAGATCCAACCTCAGAGGAATTAAGGCAGTTTGAGATAAATGGAAAGGCCTCAAATGTCATCATTATAGCATTAACAGATGTTGAATATGGGCTGTAAATCTACTAAGGAGATATGGAATAGATTGCAGAAAGTCTATGAAGGTGATGGTAGAATGAAAAAGGCCAAACTTCAAGTTTTCAAAGAGAGATATGAATACCTCAAAATGGAGGAAAATGAGACAGTCCAAGAGTTCTTCACTAGAATTATTGATGTTGAAGTTCCCAACTTTAATTGGTATCAGAGCACTGGTTCACCAGTTTGAAGCTTAACAACTTGGTGTGCTAGTTTGAAGGGTGTTAGTTGTTTTAACTTGTTCAGCATACTGAGAAATGGATGTCAGTACTAGCACGAGCACCACTTGCAACAAGAAGGTTCCAATCTTTAATGGAACCAATTATCATATGTAGAGAGTAAGAATGTAGGTGGTATTTGCAACCATGAGTATGAATGTGGTGAAATCTATACAGGAGGATTTTGAACCTCTAGAAGAAGGTAAAGATCCAACCCTAAGGGAATTAAAGTAGTTTGAGATCAATGAGAAGGCCTCAAATGTCATCATTTCAGCATTGACTAATGCTGAATATGCTAAAGTTATGGACTAAAAATCTGCTAAGGAGATATGAGACAAATTGCAGATGGTTTATGAAGGTGATGGCAGAATAAAGAAGGCCAAGCTTTGAGTTTTCAAGAAGAGATATGAATCCCTCAGAATACAGAAGAATGAAGACAGTCTAAGAGTTCTTCACTAGGGTTATTGATGTTGTAAACAACCTTAGAAGTCATGGGAAGAACAAGAAGGACTCATTTATTATGAAGAAAATTCTAAGAATTCTACCTGAGAGGTTTGCCTCAAAGGTGGCAGCTATAAAGGAGAGTAGAGATCTCAATTCTATGTCTCTGCATGATTTCCAGTGCGATCTCATTACATATTAGATGAGAATAAAGTCAACTAAGAGCTCCTCAATGTCATAGGTATCAAAAGAGGCAGCTTTCAAAGCTATGAAACACTTGAAGATAAAGAAGAGGAAGAATCATCTAGTGGGGATGATGATGATGAGGAGGAAGAAAGTCAAGGTGAAGTGTTAGCATATTTCACAAGGAAGTTCAAAAAGGGGTCTAAGAAGGGAAAAGGACAATTTTCTTTGAGATGTTATTGTTATGGGCAGACTGGGCACTTTGCTTCTCAGTGCAAAGTGAAACTTGATGATAAAGATGAAGATGGTGATGATGAGCTGAATTCAAAATGGATAAGACCATCATTTAAACCAAAGAAGTCCAGCAAGAAGACTACTAACCCACAAAAGAAGAAGATGAGCTCTTTCATGAGTTATGTGAGTTAGATAAAAGAAACAGATGAGGAGGAAGATGAAGAATCATCAAATGAGTAGGCCTTTATGGCATTAGCTCAAGGTGTTAGGTCAACCTCTGAAGAGGAAGAGGAGGTTAATGATGAAGAACCAGATCTAAGCAATTTCAAAGGAGATAATCAGAAGGGGCAGAACCATAAAAAGGTTAGAGGCTCACATAAAACAAGTTGAAGCAAAGTCTGAGGAAGCTGAAAGTCAAAAGGATGAAATAAGGGCTAAACATATTGACTTGAAGAGAAGATTTGAAGAACATATCAAAATATGTGAAGACCTTACAATAGAGCTTAGCTTAAGGACTTCAAAAATTGAAGGAATGGAGAAAGAGTTGCTGAGACTTCAACAACAACTCAAAAGAAGTGAAGAGAACATGCAAAAGCTTGAAATGATAGGAGAAACAAGTTCTACAAGAGAAAAGAAGAATTAAGAGAAAGTGCAATAATCTGAGGCTACATTACCTAATGATAATAAGAATGTGCCACATAAGTTGAAAGAGAAGGTTGTGACTCAGGAGAAGATAGCTGAGAATAAAGAAGATTTGAAGAAGCAACCTAGACTGCAAACAAAAATGAAGAATAGAAAGTCAACTAGCAAAAGGCTATGACTAAACAAAAGAAGGAGAAGAAGGTGACTGAAATGAAAGCCACACAAGCAAAGAAGCCAGCTACTTTGCCTACACAATAAGTAATGAACAAAAGAAAACAAGCTGTGAGTAGACCCAAGAAGAGGCAATTTCAAGGTCACTGTCTTTATTGTGAAGTTTGGGGTCATAAGGCAAGTAACTACTAGTGGAGAAGGCCAGTATACGTTTCTAACTTGAGAAGATTCGATGCTGCATATAAGGGGAGTGTTGTTCTCACAGCCTTGTATGTGTTGTAATTGTTGTCAACTAGGTTTAGGTGTGCAAGAAAGTAAAGCCACATAAAAGGACAATAAGGTAAAAGCTACATGGAGGGGCAAGAACGTAAAAGCCACATGGAAGGGCAAGAGAGTAAATTCATTACAAGTAAGCCCTATTAGGGTTTCATGGAAGAGAGTATATAAAGTCCTTGGAAGACAAAATTATGACAAGGCCAACACAATTGAATACACGGCAAAACACAAGAGGGGTGAACGAAGAGAGAGAGACCGTCGGTTGTTGAGCATTCGGCAAACACAAGACGACAAAACATAGGAACCGGCCAAAGTGGTACATGGCAAAAAGAAGAGAAGCACAACCGAAAATCAGATTTGGGGGCTGAACAAAGAATGACTGAGTGAAAAAAAAACCCACCTGCAAAAGAGAGAGAAAACCCAACCTTAGGAGAGAGAGAAAGTGGTGAACAGCCAAAGAGGGGCTGGACAGTAGGTTGGACGGCTGGCAAAAGAAGAGCCACCACTAGCCGGAGGAGAAAACCAGCATGGCAAAACCAACACCGCAGAACAAGGGAAGGAGAGAAAAATCTGACAGCCCAAAGAAGAGAGAGACCATCGGCAAAATAGAGCAACTGGCTAAAAGAGTGGAAGGAACCGTCCAAACACAAAAGAGAAATCGTTCAACCAAGGGAGTCGGCCAAAACCTAAAGAGAAACTATAAGAGAGGTCGGTCGAAACACAGCTGTTGGAAGAGAGAGAAAAACCGAGGAACGCCCAAAAGAGAAAAATGACAGAACAGGGGGTCGAAGGGGAGAAAATATGATATGGCAAAAGAAGGAGCTGAACGGCAAGAGAGCAGAATGGTAAGAGAGCATGTCAAAAGGAGAGCACGGCAATAGAACGATGTGACTAACCAAAAATAGGAGACCAGAAACAAGTGACCAAAAATTGGTGACCAGGCCATGAGATCTAAAATGGGAGACCAGCAAAGCTGAGAAGACCAGCGAAGCTGAAATGGGAGTGTAGCAAAAGTATGAAATGAACAGGGGAGTGCAGCTAAAACGAATAGGGAAGCTGTGTAGCAAAATCGTGAGGGAGACCAGCGAAGTTGTGCAGCAAAACCGTGAAGCTAAGGAGATTAGTGAAGCTGAAATGGGAGACCAGCAAACCAAAAACGTGTGTGTGACAGGGGAATAGTAGAAATGAGCGTTGGGGAGAGCAGACCTGGTATCTATGAGGTGTGAGACCAGGTGAGGCATGTGGTAGGCTGTGTGACTTGAACTGGTAAAACCAAAAGAGTGGTATAGGCCAACAAACGTGCAACAGCAGTGAGGCAGGCCATGTGACTTAAACCAGCAAAACCAAAAGCATGGTGCAGGCCAACAAACACATAGCGGCTGACTAGAAGCATAAGGGCAGGCCGTGGAATAGTGAGATGGTGAAACCAGGAGATAGGGGAGACAATGAGATGGTGAAAACAAGTGTTGTGTGAAACAACTTAGAGAAGGAATTCGACGAAGCATTGAAAGAACTTAATATATTTCTAGATTTTCAAGAGATGTTAGAGAGCGTTGGGGTGAACTTCTAAGTGGTATTGTACTTGTAAGTGACTCTTTGTATTGTACTTGCTTAATATTTGAAATATTGAAGGAGTATAGAATTAAGACATCCATTGTAACTGGAATTCTTAAATATAGTAGATAGTCTCGGTAAGGGAGAGTCCTTAACACCATGGATGTACTTTATATTGACAGAACCACGTAAATCTCATGTATCCTTAATTTGCTTTGCGTTCTGTGATTTGAATTGAGTTGTGAATGTAGCTAAAGTATCAGCCAACCCATAACCTAATGAAGACCTAAACAAGAACATCCAAATTATTTATTAGGCAAGGTGTCTAAAAGGTGATTTTGGGGACTATTGTGATTAGTAGGTAGCAATAGATCTACCTTAGTTGAGTCTGAGAAAGAGTTTGCTTTTAAAAAGGGGTTGAAGTTGTTCACTTACCTATGAATTATGAATTGTGGTGATACTGATTCACCCCCCTCTCAGTATCACAAACTAGTAGATCCTAGGGAAAATTCGGGAACTTTAAGAAGATAGTACAAAATTCAGAAGGGAACACCTATCATGAGTTCTTGCATATACTGTAAAAGGCAAGGACACATTAACAAGGATTGTTGGTGGAAGTCCAAACCAGTGGTTTGAAACAACAAGTTTGCTATATTGGCATACTTGGAATAGTGTGAAAGGTGTGGGCAAGATGGCCATAATGCCAAGAGATGCATGACACTTCTCCCTAAGCAAGAGAAGGCACACGATGGCACAGTAAAGTGCTGTCAAAGTTGAGAAAAAGGAGAAAGCTATCTTCCAACCAATTCAAAAGAAGGAATATAAAGTTTAAAGGGAGGTGGCTATGGAGTGGGAAGAAGACAACAGCCAAGTATCTCAGAATCTTTAGCAGCTTATGTTTTATGAAGAATAAGAAGCAAAACTTGGAAAAATTCAATGCTAGGTTTAATGAAGGCATCTTTGTTGGATACTCAACAAAGACAAAAGGTTATAGAGTTTTCCTGCATAAGCTAAGAAAAGTGATCACGTTCAGTGATGTAAGAATAAATGATAACTAGAAAACAATGTAGAATGGATAAGCTAAGGACAATGAAGAAGATAACTTCAAGATAGATAAAGAATCAGACCAACCTGAAGAAAAGGAACAAGAAGTATATTCAGACTCAGAGAAGTGTGAGTCTGAAGATAAAGAAAGAGATCCTCTTATAGCTAAGACTGTGCAAGAAAGAAAGACCAAGAAAACATGGACCAATGCTCATCAAGGAAATTAGATCATAGGTAACCCATCAGTAAGAGATACAATAAGAAGAAGAATTATGGGAACTACTACTTTACTCTCAAAAGTTGAACCTAAATTTGTTGAAGAGGCTACATAAGACATAGCCTGGGTCAAAGCTATCAATGAGGAGTTAGATTAAATCGAGAAGAATGATACACAGGAGCTGGTTCCAAGACCTACTAATAAGAATGCATAGGAACAAAATGGGTGTTTAGGAATAAACACAATGAAGATGGCAAGGTGGTGAGGAACAAGGCTAGGCTGGTTTACGAAGGCTACATTAGATAGAAGGAGTAGATGTTGATGAAACTTTTGCGCCAGTGACAAGGTTAGAAACTATTAGAATGTTCCTAGTTTTAATAGCACATAAGAGGTATAAAGTTTATCAGATGGATGTAAAATCAGCCTTTCTGAATGGGCTCCATAAAGAAGAAATGTATATTGAATAACCCGATAAAGCATAAATCAGTAAGGATAAGACACACGTGCACAAGCTGAAGAAAGTCTTGTATGGCCTTAAACAAGTCCTAAGAGCACGGTACAATAGGCTGGATGCGTACTTAAAAAGGTTGAACTTCAGAAGAGGAACAGTTGATAATAACCTATATGTGTTCAACTCAGAGAAAGGCCAACTGATAACCATAGTACAAGTAGATGATATTATCCTTGGAGAGGATTACTCTGAGCTATGCCAAGATTTTGCATAGAAGATGAGTGAGGAATTTGAGATGTCATTGATTGGAGAAATGAATTACTTTCTTGGATTACAGATAAAATAGTGTGAAGAAGGTATTTTTATTTCTCAAACAAAATATACCAAAGAGATGTTGAAAAAGTTTGGCATGGAGGATAGTAGACCTGTCAATACCCATATGACAATGGGTTGTAAGTTAACAAAAGATTAGGAGGAAAGGAGTACAAGCTCTACAAAATACAGGAAGATGATAAGGAGCCTTTTATACCTTACAGCATCAAGGCCTGATCTTATGCAAGCTATGTGTGTTGCCAGCAGATTCCAAGTTGATCCTATGGAATCTTATGTGTTGGTGGTGAAAAGAATCCTAAGACACCTCAATAGGACACTGGAAATGGGTTTGTGGTATCCGCCATAGACTCTATAAAACTACGAACATACACTGATGCAGACTGGGCAGGAAGTATAGATGACAGAAAATCAACCAGTGGTTGCAGCTTCTACTTGGGTTCAAAGTGTGTTGCATGGTTAAGTAGAAAGCAAAACAGTGTTACTTTGAGCAAAGTTGAGGTTGAGTATATGGCTATTTGTGCAACATGTACTTAGATGATATGGATGCAAAGAAAATTGGCAGACTTGGGTGTTGAAGTAAAGTTAGCAGTGAGTGTACTTTATGATATTCAAAGTGGTATTGATGTTAGTAAGAATCTAGTTCAATATTCAAGGAGCAAGCATATTAACATCTGGTATCACTTCATCAAAAATCAAGTGGAATAGAGTACAATTCAATTGGTGCATGTTGGCACTAGAGATCAAATTTCAAATATTCTAACTAAACATCTGTCCACAGAGTTGTTTGAAAAGCACAACTTGTCACAGGGCCATTATCCTCTCCCCAAAAGGCTAACCTATTGGGGTATGCAACGCCCACATTTATAAGGCCCAAGGATCCCCTTCACCTTTCCGATGTGGCATTCCATCACATTCTCCCCTACCGAATCCATCGACGTCCTCGTCGTGGACTGGGGCCCCCCTTGCCTACTCCCCTTACTTTTGGGCCTAGAGTGCTCGATGGCGAACATCGGATTCAGGACGGGGCAACTATGATACCACTTGTCACGGGGCCATTACCCTCTCCCCAAAAGGCTAACCTATTAGGGTGAGTAGCGCCCACGTTTATAAGGCCCAAGGATCCCCTTCACCTTTCCAATGTAGGATTCCGTCACATTCTCCCCCACCGAATCCATCGACATCCTCGTCGTGGACTAGGGCCCCCCTGCCTACTCCCCCTACTTTTAGGCCTAGAGCACTCAGTGGCGGACATCGGATTCGGGACAAGTCGGCTAACAAGGGAGTTGATGTTTGGAAAAATCTTGGAGGGCTAATAACAAAAGCAAGGTTAAAAGAAATAAAGAAAGTACTCAACAACCTATTGTGCAACATTTATTTACAAGAAACTACTAGGCATGAATTAAGGATAATTGACGCTTGTGTTTGGGCATTTGAATGGGATATTTTTAAGGGTTATATTGTTATGTAGTGAGCTAGAAAAATTTCAGCATCTAAAGGGGTTATTTTCATGGATTTTTATTATTATGTAATGAGCTAGATGAATTTTATTAATAAGCTCATCTTAGTAGCTAGGGTTTTTGTGGTTAACATATAAAAAAGGAACAAAGGATGGTTTAAGGGGAAGAACTTCTTTTTATAAGTGGATGAGCCATTTTTTCTAGTTTTGTAAGAATTAATTTTGAACTTTTATACTTACATATGTTATTCAAGACTTAGCTTCTTTAATATTATTATTGCTAAGAGTGGCATTTAAATCCTATAATTCTAATTCTTGGTTGTTTTATAATCTTTAGGTAACTCTAGTCCTTTAACCTGTACTAGAATAATCCTATACCAACATTGGTGTTAAGTTCTATTTACATATAATCAAAGTTTATATCATTTGGTATTAGAGCTTAGTGTCACAAAGATGTGTTGATCCAGCCCATTCACGTATCTATCAGGTGCAAATCGGGCTAAAACTAAACCTCTATAGGTTGCCAACATTGTCCAACCCCATTACTGCCTACGAAAGGTCCTAGAAGCATGCAGAAGTATCTTTATCTAGAGGCTTCTTGCAAAATGTGCTACAACTACCTAGAGAATTCCAAAAGGGATCATATTAAATACTTATCTAGAATACTCCTTGTAAATAGCTAGAATATTTTGTTCTAGGAGCTTCTCTTGAGATGTATAAATAGGTCTCCCATCTCAATTGTACAACATGAATCCTTTCTCAATACAAGTTCACTTGCAAAGCTCTCTTGTACTCTCTCTTGTTCACTTAAGTACTTCCAATTCGCTCACTTGCCCCTTACACGCCTTCCATTGATTCACTCAAACTCTCTCAGGCTTATTTTCATCTTCTCTTGTAATATTGACTAAGTGTCACACGGGTTAGCACAATCTGAGCCTAACTTCGTGATAGGTGGTATCGAAGCACGGTTGAATCCTACCTTCAACTTTGTTCTTGTTTGAGTTGTGAGTATGACAAGCAAAGAAGGATATGTTGAGACCATTTTTGATTAGCAACAACAGAACAAGCTCGTGGGCATGAGGAGTAGCATGCTCCAACCAAATGTAGTAAGCCCAAGGCTTTAGCAAAGGAAACCACGGACTCTTGTGTTGGTAAATTGGAAAGGAGCATAACTGACATAAGTTCTATTGTGGGCGATCTCAGTGATCAAGTCAATGACTTGATCCATAAGAATGTAGAGATTACTTGGGCTGCCAAAGTCACAATTGAAGAGTTTGGCCTCTCGTTTAGGGGAGAAATATGCTCCCTAAATCAAGGTTTGTCCAACCTACGTGAGTTTGTTGAAGGAGAGATTCATAACCTCCGTAGCGAGATGGAGTCATTACACCAAAACAACTCATTTGTTAGTATAGTTGCCACTACTAGCTCCATTGCAGTACATGGCTTAAGCCTACCATGTACAACAACACACTTAATGCCACTGCCGTGGAAAACTTCTTGTTTGGCCTTGAGTAGTACTTTGAGGCCATGGTGGTTATTGACGATTTAGCCAAGGTAGGCAATGCCTTAATCTTCCTAAGGGATGGTACCCAATTCTAGTGGAGATAGAAGCATTTCAAATGGGAGAAAGACTTATGTATCATCAACACTTGGGAACAATTCAAGGCTAAAATGTGTAGGTACTTTGTGCCTCACAATGCAGACAGTGAAGCTAGAGGAAAGCTACGTCACCTATGTCAGATAGGTAGTATTTCTGACTACATTAAGGAATTTACTACCCTCATGCTTGAAATTGAGATGTCTGATAGGGAGCTTCTCTTCTACTTTAAAGACGACTTGAAGGATTGGGTGAGAGTTGAGCTGGACAGGCATGATGTGCAGACCTTGGATGCTACCATTACCGCTACCCAGACCTTTATCAATTACTTTGCTCACTCCAAGGGCAAGAAGCCAAACTCTAGCAAAAGTGGGGGACAGAAAAATGGGCATAAGAAGCAAGATTCTAGTCTCAATGAGGGTGGACAACATAGACCCTGAAGTGATTGTCCCAAGCATGAGAAGAAGTCTGCTGGTAAGCACAACTCAACTAATCCTCCTAGACCTTATTTCATCTGTGATGGACCACACTGGGTAAAGGACTACCCTAATTATAAAGCATGAATGCTATGATGGCAGTACGAAGAAACCCAAGTAGACATGGGATCTATCCAACAATTGGGTAATCTTTAGAAGCATTTCTCCCCAGTAGTTGCCAAGGAGAAGGGACTGTAGTATACTAATATTGTCATCAAGGGTAAATCAGCTTGTACGATGCTAGATATGGGAGCAACGCATAACTTTATAGACATAGAAGAGGCTAAACGTCTAAGCCTTAAACTGACAAAGGGAAATGGCAGCATCAAAGTTGTAAATTCAGAAGCATGGCTTGTCCAAGGCATTGTACATGGAATAGCTGTCCAGATTAGTGAATGAACTGGTAAGTTAGACTTTACCGTCGTTCCCATGGATGATTTCAAAGTAATGTTAGGTCTTGCATTTTTTTGCGAAACATTGGCTTTTCCTGTTCCTGCTTCAAGTTCTGTTGTGGTTGCTAACGCTCGTAAGATCTAAGTAGTTTCCTTGAAGTATAAGGAGAGGTCTCAACCATCAATGATCTCGGCCTTGCAATTTAAATGGGGTCTCAAGTTGAGTCCTGGCTATATCGCTACCATAAGGGAGCTAAACGAGGAGGAAGATGTAGCAACACCAACTCCCGTATTGTCGCAACCCATTCAAGCTAGCCTTACCAAGGACATCATGCCTTCCGAATTTCCATAAAAGCTTCCACCAAAGGGAGATATGGATCACCATATCGAGCTGAAACGTGGTGCCAACCCTATTGCCATGGGCCTTTATAGCATTACACCTCCAAAGCTCACTAAACTGAGGACACAGCTCTATGATCTGATTGATTCGGGCTATATTCGACCTTCAAAAGCCCTATTCAGTGCCTTAGTCCTCTTCTAGAAGAAGAAGGATGGATCGCTACATATGTGTATCGACTACCAAGCCTTGAATAAGATTACTATCAAGAACAAGTATCCAATCCCCTTAATAGTTGATCTTTTTTACCAACTCGGGAAGGTATAATACTTCACTAAGTTGGATTTGCTATCAGGTTACTACTAGGTTAGCACAAGGTGATGAGCCAAAAATGACCTGCGTGACATGCTATGGAGCGTTTAAGTTCTTCGTAATGCCTTTTGGCCTCACCAACGCACCAGCCACCTTCTGCACACTCATGAACAAGGTACTTCATCCTTTTATTAACAAATTTGTGGTATTTTACTAGGATGACATCGTGATGTACAACAACACACTTGAGGAGCACATTGAACACCTTAAGCAAGTCTTCCAAGTGCTCCAAGAAAATGAGTTGTTCATCAAGAAGGAGATGTGCTCGTTTGCCAAGCAAGAGGTGGACTTCCTTGGCCATCGAATCAAGGATGGTAGGCTTTTGATGGATCTAGCAAATGTGTGAGCCATTTAACAATGGGAGCCTCCAACCAAAGTCCTGGAACTACGATCCTTCCTGGGACTTGTCAACTACTATTATCAATTCATCAAGGGATACATTACCATAGCTACACCCTTAATCAACCTATTAAAGAAGAACCACACTTGGCATTGGATGAAGGAATGCCAAGCTTCCTTCGAGAGATTAAAGCAAGCAATCTTTGAGGAACCTATTGTGGTATTGCTGAACTATGAAAAGCCTTTCAAAATCCACACCGATGCATCCGACTTCACTATTGGAGAAGGCTTAATGCAGGAGAGGCATCCCATTGCCTATGAAAGTCATAAGCTTAACAACACGGAAAGATGGTATACCATCCAAGACAAAGAGATAACTATCGTCATCCACTACTTGCGCACCTAGAGACATTATCTCCTTGAAAGTAAGTTGCTACGAACTACTTCCAAACCCAGAAGAAACTCAGCCCCAAGTAAGCTCGTTGGTAAGACTTCTTGTCTTAATTCGACTACATGCAATTTGACTACACACTGCAGTATAAGCTGAGACAAATCAGTGTAGTTGTTGATGCGTTAAGCCGGAAGGTGAAACTAGCGCCCTTGCTACTAGTACCCCTAAGAGCAACCTCCTTGAATGAATCAAGGAAGGTACAGGACAAGACAAACTAGCCAACAATTTGTTGAGATTGGCTAGTGAGGGGAAAACTCGTTAATTTTGTGTGGATGATGGAGTCTTAACAACAGTCAAGAATCGAGTCTTCATACAAAGTGGGGAAACTTGCAGAAAGAGATGCTTAAGGAATGTCATGATTCCCTATGGGCTGGTCATCCAAGTATGGCACGAACACTTGCTCTTGTCCAACAACATTACTTTTGGTCACATATGCATACAAACATTGAGGCCCATGTGCAAACGTGCTTAGTTTGCCAATAAGACAAAGTAGAATAGCAGCCATTAGCCGACCTACTTAAGTCACTACCCACTCCCAAGAAGCCATGGGAAAGTGTCTTAATGGACTTTATTGTGGCTCTACCAAAGTTTGAAGGGTGTGGAAGCATCACGGTGGTAGTTGATCGGTTCAACAAGTATAGCACCTTCATTCCAGCCCCCGTTGATTGCAAGGTGGATAAAGCTGCTCGCTTGTTCTTCAAGAACATAATAAAGCTATGGGGTGTGTCAAAGAGCATAATCAGTGACAGAGATCCCCGCTTTATAGGTAAATTCTGGCATGAGCTATTCAAGTTGTTGGGAACTGACCTAAACTTCTCAACAAGCTTCCATCCTTAAAGCGATGGGCAAACTGAGCAAGTCAATGCCTTGCTTGAACAATACTTAAGGCACTATGTCAGTGCTTGACACTACCCAATTCTCATACAACCTTCAAAAGATCGAGGCTATAAACAAAAGCCCGTTTAAGATTGTCCTAAGACAACAACCACTAACACCAAATGCTATTGCCTTTCCCTACACTGGCAACAACTCGTCTACCTTTAAGTTTGTGAAGGAATGGAATGAGGACTTGCCTTGATAAAGTGGCCAAGAAGATGAAAAGATGGGCTGACTCCAAACGACACCCAAAGGACTACACAGCGGGAGACATGGTGATGGTGAAACTATTACCCAACCAATTCAAGTCTCTACATAAAGTACACAAGGGCTTGGTATGGAAGTACAAAGGGTCATTTCCTATCATTAAGCATGTGGAAAAGGTTACCTATCAAGTGCAACTCCCTCCAAAGCTGAAGATCCACAATGTTTTCCATGTAAGTCTTCTAAAGCCTTTCCATGGAGACGAAGAGGATCCAAGCCAAAATGAGTCCAAATGCACACCAATGGCTATGGTCACTGAATTCAACAAGGACGTAGAACACATCCTTGTTGATAGAGTGATCTAGAGAAGGGGAGTTCCCAATTACACCAAGTACTTGTTGAAATGGAAAGATTTGCCAGACTAAGAGGCTAGTTGGGAAGAGAGGACCAGATTTAGCAATTTGCCAATCACATTCGATAATATAAGGTTGAAAATGTGATGAGGACATTGTAGAATTGTGTAGGGGAGGATGTCACAAGGATACATTAATTCGGCCCATTCATGTATCCTTAAGGTGCAAATTCGGGCCAAGACTAAACCTCTACGGGCTGCCAACATTGTCCAACCCCATTGCTGCCTACGAAAGTCCTAGAAGCATGCAGAAGTATCTTCATCTAAAGACTTCTTGTAGAACATGCTACAACTGCCTAGAGAATTTCGAAAGGGACCATATTAAATACTTATCTTTAATACTCCTTGTAAATAGCTAGAATATTTTGTTCTAAGAGCTTCTCTTGAGATGTATAAATAGTTTTCCCATCTTAATTGTACAGCACGAATCCTTTCTCAATACAAGTTCACTTGCAAAGCTTTCTTGTGCTCTCTCTTGTTCTCTCAAGTACTTCCAATTCGCTCACTTGGCCCTTACACATCTTGTGCTGATTAACTCAAACTCTCCAAGACTTACTTAGTACATCTTCTCTTGTAAGATTGACTAAGTGTCGCATGTGTTAGTACAATTTAAGCCTAACTCTATGACATTAGGCTTTAATTCAAGTTAGTTTTCCCTATTTTAATTCATTTTATTGTTGTTCATTAGTGTTTGGTTATTAATCCATGAAAAAATGAAATTATAACTTGTTTTTCTTATGTCATTGGGCCTCTTGTATTGGTTGGTATAGTGAACTACTAACTATTAATTATGTGGTTACTATTTTTGAAAATTTAGAGTTCATGTCATAAAAAAAAAAAAACAAACCCTAAATTATTTTTGCATGATTCACAAGTCCAACTTTTACTCCTATTGACTATTCTTCTATCCTAGTAAGCTAATCATATTAATTGCATTCATTATTTCTATTGACCTTGGTTAAATCCTAGTTCTATTAATTGCTTTCGTTGATTATGCCACTTATTTAAAGATATTGGTCTAGGGTTGTTATATTAAAGTTTTGATTTGTTTTGAATTTAGTTTGTCTGGGACTATTAAAAGAGCTCTTAAAGTGTGACATTAAATTTCATTACATAAAACATAAAAGTTGAGGATTATTGTAGTTGAGTAGAGAGCAAACACATAAGGAAGTGAGTTTTGTGAGGCATATTCTTTATTTATTAACAATTTTTCAGGTATAATGTTTAATGGTAAAGAAGACAATTTTTTACATAAAGAAGATGAAGTAATTATTCTAGACTTCAAATTGCTTATGAAATCCTTAGAGTAAAAGTTTGATAGGATTAACCAAATGTTTAGAGAAGTTAAAGATAGGATGGACAAAGTAGAAGAGGAATCAAGTGTGAATCTCAAGAAGCCAGCTAGGAGGGTCGTGAAGGAGCATTATGAACATGATTTTAATAAAGATGACAATTATGATTATGATAAGGGTGATAATGCTAATAGAAACTTTAGATGTGAATTTAGAGGAAGATGTGGTAGTAGGAATGGTAAAGGAGTTTGAGGTAATGAGAATGGTTATAATAGGTACAATAGAGGTTGAGATAATAGAAATAAAGTGGAGGAAGGAATAGATAGAAATTTCAATAGTATTAAAATGAAGGTTCCCTCTTTTTAAGGAAAAGTTAACCCAAATGTGTACTTAGACTTGGAGAGAAGGGTGGAGCTACTATTTAATTCCCATAACTTCTTTAAAGAGAAGAAGGTTAAGATAGTTGTGATTGAGTTTACTAATTATGTAGTAATGTAATAGGACCGACAAATTATTACCAAAAGGAGGAATTCTGAAAGACCAATAGAGACTTGGGATGAGTTAAAGATTATGATGAGGATGATGTTTGTTCCTATCTCTTATTATAGGCATTTGTCTAATAGATTGTAAAGTCTTATGCAAGGGTTTAAGAGTGTAGAAGAGTATCATAAGGAGATGGAGATTTCTATGATTAGGGCAAATATAATGAAAGACAAGGAGGTGAACATGGCTAGGTTCCTCCAAGGGTTGAATAAAAACATAATGATATAGTAGAATTGCAACATTATGTAAAGTTTAAGAATATGGTACACATTGTCATAAAAGTTGAAAGGTAACTTAAGGGAAAGAGTACTTCTAGATATAATCAAAACTTAAGTATGTCTTTTTAGAAATCAAATTAGGAGAAGGAAGAGAAGATGACTACTAAAAGAGTTTGTACCAAGTGTATTACATGTAAATAAGCTAAGTCTAGGGTTTTGCCTCATGGTAAGTATATGCTCTTAAAAATTCCTTGTAATCCTTGGACTAACATTGTTATGAATTTCATTCTTAGATTACTTAGGTTCAAGTATCGTCACCCCATACCTAGATTAAATGACATGTTAGATGAATTCCATGGGTCATGTGTCTTTTCTAAAATTGATTTGAAAAGTGGATATCATCAAATTAGGATGAGAGAAGGAGATGAGTGGAAAACAGCTTTCATAACTAAGTATGGGTTGTATAAGTGGCTAGTTATGCCATTTGGTCTCACTAATGCACCAAGCACTTTTATACGACTAAGGAATCATGTTTTACATGCATTTATTGGTAAATTTGTAGTTGTGTATTTTGATCATATCTTGGTCTATAGCAAAACCCTAGAAGATCATCTTGATCATTTACATTCTGTTGTAAGTGTTTTACGTTATGAGAAATTGTATGCTAACTTACATAAATGTTCCTTTTGTATTGATCAGATCACATTTCTTGGCTATGTTGTCAGTGCTAAAGGTGTTGAAGTTGATGAGGAAAAAGTTAAGGCAATTCGTGATTGGCCTACACCTAAGTCAACTAGTGATGTGGGTAGCTTTCATGGTTTAGCTAGTTTCTATAGATGCTTTGTTAAAGACTTTAGCACCATTGCCACATCACCCATTGAGCATATCAAAAAGAACATGAGTTTTAGGTGGGGTAGTGACCAAGACAAGGCTTTTAATTGCATAAAGGAAAAATTAAGTTCTGCACCCTTACTTGCTTTACCTAACTTTGCAAAAGCTTTCGAGATTGAGTGTGATACTTCAAGTATTAACATTGGAGCTATTTTGATGTAGGAAAGGCATCCAATTGCTTACTTTAGTAAAAAGTTAAGTGGAGCAAGCCTTAATTATCCTACTTATGATAAAGAGATGTATGCATTGGTACAGGCTTTGGAGACATGGCAACATTACCTTTGGCCTAAAGAGTTTGTCATCTATATTGACCATGAATCTTTAAAACACTTGAAGGGACAAGGAAAGTTGAACAAAAGACATGCTAAGTGGGTTGAATTTATTGAGACCTTTCCCTACATCATCCAATATAAAAAAAGGTAAGGAAATGTGGTAGTTGATGCATTATCTCGCAGGTATGCCCTTATCTCTACACTTACTACAAACTTATTAGGATTTGAACACATTAAGGATTTATATGTGAATGATCCTGATTTTACTAATGTGTATAGAGCATGCAAGGTGTCAGTCTTTGAGAAGTTTTATAGGCATAAGGGTTTCTTATTTAGGGAAAATAGCTTATGCATGCCTATGAGTTCTTTGAGGGAGTTGATTGTAAGAGAAGCTTATGAGGGTGGTCTAATAGGTCATTTCAAAGTTAGGAAAACCCTAGATGTCCTAAATGAACATTTGTTTTTTGCCACGAATGATACGAGATGTTGAGAGGATATGTGCAAAATGCATAACATGCAAACAAGCTAAATCTAGAGTTTTACCTCATGGCTTGTATACCCCTCTACCCATACCTAACCATCCCTGGGTTGATTTATCTATAGACTTTGTGCTAGGATTGCCCCAAATAAGAAAAGGTAGGGATTCTGTATTTGTTGTTGTTGATAGATTTTCAAAGATGGCACACTTCATCCCATGTCATAAAACTGATGATGCAAACAACATGACTGACTTATTATTTAGAGAAGTAGTACGTTTGCATGGCATGCCACGAAGCATTGTTTCAGATCATGATACAAAGTTCTTAAGCTACTTCTGGAAGACTTTGTGGGGTAAGTTAGGTACTAAGCTATTGTTTTCAACTACTTGTCATCCACAAATTGATGGGCAGACTGAGGTAGTTAATCGAACTTTTTTTAATCTTTTACGTGCTATTATTCGAACAAATTTGAAAACATAGGAAGATTGTTTACCACATGTCAAGTTTGTGTATAATAAGAGTGTTCTTTTTACTACTAATTACTCTCCCTTTGAAATTGTATGTGGTTTTAATCCATTGACTCCTTTGGATTTGGTACTTATACCTGTCAATGAGTATGCCAACTTAGATGGGGAATGCAAGGCGGATATGATAAAAAAATTGCATGAGAAGGTGTGACAACATATTTAAAAACGAACTAAACAACATGCATCCTATGTCAACAAGGGATGAAAGAAGGTGGTATTTGAACCTGTGATTGGGTTTGGGTGCATATGCGCAAGAAACAGTTCCCAGCTCAAAGGCGTTCAAAGCTACAACCCGGAGGAGATGGTCCCTTTCAAGTTGTAGCCTGAATTAATGACAATGCTTATAAGTTGGACATTTCTAGTGAGTATAATGTGAGTGCAACATTTAACATTTCTGATCTTTTCCCTTTTGATGTAGGTGATGATTCGGGGATGAATCCTTTTGAAGAGAGGGGGATGATGAGAACCATAGAGATGATGGGTGGAAGGCTTCAATGGTTGCAAGAAGTCCATTGCACATTCCAGAAGGCCCAATAACATGAGCTAGAACCAAAAAGATTAAAAAAGCACTATATGGGCTGATTCAGGACATTCAAGCCAACTCATCCTTCAAATGGTGCGAATTCAAGTTTGACAAGGAGTCCAAACATAATTAATATAATTAGAATACTTAATGGGTCAGAATAAGTAATAACATTTCTTCCTAAATAAGAATTTATTATTTATGCTGGAATTTGTCCACAATTAAGAATTCTTCCAAAATAAGGATTTGTCCTAAGTAGGAATTTGTGCCTTTTTAGGATTGCTATCTTAGCCTATAAATAGGCACCCCTTGTAAGCTCTAAAGGCAGACAACTTTGAGTGAAATAGAAAGTAAGGGTTTTTCCTCTCAATTCTTTCAAGGACTAAGGAACTTATCAAGAGGTATTTCTTCTTGTGGCATTCCACTCTCAATTCCTTTATTTTCTTGAGTGTGGCATCCATATCCTTCTTAAATGCTCTAGGTTCGTGTTCCTTTGAAGGGTGAGTCTAGGGTTTGTGATATTAAACTTTAGTTTAGCTTTCCTGGTTGTTCTTTGATTCCTTGTGTGCGTTGGGTCCATAAGCCACGTCTTTTTGGGGTTTTCCGCATCATTAGTGAGAAATATGGAATTAGAATTTCTATTTTCATCTAGCTATACAAAAGGAAGTGACTTTCTCTTTGCTTAACTCTTTGTATTCCAATGATAATTAGACTTTAGACTCAATTCTCTCAAGACAATAGCAAAGAAGTGGGTATTTGTTGGGGAGACAAGGCTCCCAACATCAAAATTTGAAGAAACAACCTATCTTCAAATATTTGAGTAAAGTATAATGACCAAGATAATGATCTAACAATTAAATAAATACTCACTAATCATGTATTATATTCAACTAAACTGTATGATTCATGTATTTCAAATGAAAAAAAGGGTTCAATTTATAAGTGTAATGCTAAACTAAATGATATGTCTAATTTCTTTATATATTTGTTTTTCACAAAAGTTTTAATTTCATAAGAGATAGATGGAACCACTTTTAGATAAACAACTACATTTATTTATTACATTTTTATAAAAGGAAATAAGTGATAAGATAGATAACCACAAACAAACATTCAACACCAATATGCAAAAACAATAAATATTGCAATTAAAACATCGTACTTCTTTAACAAATGTTGGGAAGTGGGCAACAGCCTGGGAGTAAGCAAACAATCTTTCTTCTATTGCAATATCAAATGTAATCCCCTGTTTTTGCAACTACTACAAAAGCAAGTTTTACAATAAGGCTAGACACCAGAAACCACATATAACACCATAAATCAACTTATTTCATAATACAACTATAACTTAAAATGGTGGACTTGATGTTAAAAATAATGATGTAAGAAAGTAAGGAGGGGAAAATACAAGGTTGTTAAGGTCTAGTTACTATTTGTGTTTGGGATATTGAAACATTAGGATTTTAAGCATGGAATTTAAATCCACTTAATATAATATTGGACAAATTACAAAGAGAAATAGAAATTGAAAAAACTTATTAGCATCTCACTAATACAATTAGAAGAATGCTAGCATTATAGTCTTAGAACTTCTAGTATTAATCTAACTCTTAGGACAAGACAAGAGAGCCTCACACTTTAAAGGTAAAAATTACCAACAAGTAAACAACCCCTATATTAACCTAAAAAAATATTGCATAAACCTTAAATTTGTTAAAATAACCAATCAAATCGAGAGCAACATGGACAACATTGATCCAAAGAAGGTCATAAAACAAAATTTACTAAGTTTAATTTCAAGTTTGAGCATATTGTTGTAGTTATTAAAAAACAAAAGATTTTTCAAAAGTTATCATACCCATGTTCATAACAAGAGCAAAGAATGGACAAATTTTCGCATTAATTGCTAGGGCAAGCATTTCAATCTATAATCAAAATTAATGAGAAACAACTGTTAACAATGGAGGAGGAGGCACATATCGAAATTAGAATCAATAACAACAAGAAGATTGCTATAGAGGAAAGAGAAATTCAAGCCCAAAAAAGTGCATAGTGCATAGACTTCATGGAGAGCATTGTTACATACAAATATACCAACTCAAACTCCTTCAATTAACAGCAAAAGGTATTTCTTTTTGTTTGTTGATGATTTTTCCTGGATAATGTGGAAATATTTTTTGGAGCAAACTTTAAAGGTCGTTATTCCAATTCCTTTAATTCAAGGCAAAATTAAAAAGAGAAAGTGACCAAGAAATAAAGCATTTAGAATAAATCATGGTGGAGAATTCATAGATAAACCATTCCTAAGGTATTGCAAAGGTTAAGGAATCAAAAGACAATTGGCCATGAGATACAATCTGCAATCAAATGGTGTAGCATAATGTTCATATAGTTTTTTGTTGCATTGCTTACTCTCATATTCCTTTTCAAAACAAAGAGAAGTTTGATGAACAATGAGAGTAATATCTTTCTTAGGTATGGTGATGAATCTAATGGATATCATCTGTTAACCCAACAATAAGCAATGGTGATTCTATTGAAGTAGCAAATCCAAACATGCTAAGCTTGATATCTTTAGTTCAAATTTCATTAGATTTAAAATCATCACCAAGAAAGGTATATAGACTCAATGAACTGCAAGAATCTTTTAATGCTAATAGGTGAACCATAATTTTGAAGTAGGTACATAAGAAAACATATAGAGCAAGGCAATTGATGAGGAGATCCATATGATTCAAAAAATATACACATGCGACCCATTAGACATGCCAAAAGATAAACTTATGATCAAACAATCTACAAAAAGATAATTAAAAAAAGATAACTCAATTCAAAAAACCAAGGCTCACCTTATTGCAAAAGGTTATTCACAATAACCCAAGGTAAACCTTTATAAGAGATATGCACTAGTTTCACAGATGGAGACAAATAGAAAATTTCTTGCATTGACAATTCAAATGAAATTATAAGTTTTTCAAATAGATGTAAAATCAACATTACTAAATTGAGAACTAGAAAAAGCATATTTGGAGCAATTTAAAAACTATATGAACAATTGAATGGAGGATAAAGTTTATCAACTCCATAAGGCTCTATACAAATAGAAGCAAGCATTTAAGTTAGGGAATAGCAATCGATAATTATTCTTAGCAAAATAGATTCCTAAGGAGCCTAAGTGAAGCATCTCTTTATGTAAATAAGGGAGGTACTAATGATATTCTTATTGTTTGGCTCTATGTGCATAATTTGATTGATATTGATATTAACCCAAAGACAATTAAAGAATTTAAAAGTCCTTTGATAAAAGATTTTGACATGATTGCCTTGGGACTCATGAAATATTTTCTAGGAACCCGAGTTAAGTAAACTAAAAGAGAACTTTCACTTCTCAAGAAAAATATTAAAAGACTTGCTTAAGAAATTTCACCTATGAATTTGTAAACCAGTGTCAACGTTGATGACCCTAAATGAGAGATTACACCCAGATGGTAGACCAAAGGGAATGGATCCAAGCATGTATTGAAGTGTTATGGGTTTATTACTTTATTTAATGAATACATGACCAAATATAGCACATTCAATAAGTCTTGATTGTAGTTTCATAACTGAACCCAACTTACTTCATCATGCAACAGCCAAAAGAATTTTGTGGCATATCTAATAAACTAAGAAGCTGTGAAACAAATATATGAAAGTTTCCAAGAAAAAGTTTGAAAATTTATTGATAGTGATTGGCTAGGATCACCAAATGAGAAGAAGCACATCAATATACATATACACCTTGAAAACCAGCTGATTTCTTGGATTTCCAAGTATGTAATTGGATAATCATTTATTGAAGAAGAATACCTTATAGCTACTAATGTGGTTTGTAAAGCAATGTGGTTACAATAAATATTATCAAATTTGTAGCATGAGGATAAGGATCTAACAATCATCCAAGGTGATAATATGTTAGTAATAGCTAGGACAAGAATCCAATGTTTCATGTATATACAAAGCACATCAAGTTGAGTCATCATTTCACATGCTCAATAGAGGAGAATTTATAATGGAGTTTGTCAACACAAATGAGTAGATATTCTCACCAAAGGAGTTACAAAAGAAAAGTTCAAAAAGAAATTCAAAATTACACATTGAAAAGGGGATGTTAAAAGATAATTTGTAATTTTAGTCGAAGTCAAAGACTGAAGCAATAAGAAAATTCCACAAAAGCTTCAATGTTTATAGAAAAAAATTAGGAAACCTTTCATGTTAAGGAACCTCAATATAAGCTCAACAATTGTAACCATAATTCAAAGAATTCCATAAATTGTATCAACAAAGTAATATAAAGTCCATCAATGTGAACGAAGCCCCAAACGTATGGATTGGTATATAACTACATTGAAGAACTAAATCATAAATTGAAAGTAATTCAGATTCTAAAAGCACCTCTCAAATTGATATTAATGAGTACTAAAGAATTATCCGAGCAATGTTGGGTGCACTCTGTATCTTTTCCTTCATTATATTGTTCGTCTTTTCCCACTAGTTAGCGACTATTCCCACTAACGTTTGTTGGAGATAAAGATACGTCTATTCTTGTGAAAGATTGTTTCGTAGGATAGTTAAAGAGTTTACTCTTTAGTATCTTTGGATCCTTTTCTTCCATATCTCTATAGCATGTTCTTTCTAACAGAATGCTGTTGATGGATTGATCTTTCTATATTACTCTAGATCTCGGTTCCTCCTTAATTGGCATGTTGGGATTTCCAATTTGAATAAGGGAGGCTGGAATTCTTGAAGTAGATGCTATGTCCTGTATGTAAACTTCTTAATCGATAAGATCTTTTGAATTATATATAGAAATAATAGAAGTTTCAAGCAAATGTGTATTCTCAAGATCCTGTATAAGGTTGAGAGCATCATTCGGCATGTCTATAGTAAAAGTGCCGATTTTACTCCATTCACTGAAGTATGTTATAGAAGTTTTTGGTTCTACTTTTTCTTTTCCTTTATCTTTACTACCTTCCCTTCTGCAATGGGTGCTTGAATGAGGTGTTTCAACAATTACTTTACCAATTTTCTCTACTTGAGCTGCTACTTGATTGAGCTTGTCTAAGATTTTAATGCTTACGACCTGTCTATCATATCCAAAGTCTCAGTATCAAGTATTCTCTTTTTTTACGAGGATTCCATACTATAGATAGTGTTTAAAATCCTTTTTAAATGTTTCATGAATATAAAATAAAATAGTATTATTGTATTATTGCACCAATCTGTTCCAGATTGTATCATTTCAAGTATGATATATGACAAAGGAATCTTTATAATTGCGTTACTTTTAACAAAATTTTGTTGCCTTTTAGCATCAACGCCTGGTGGTAGGGTCCATCATGAGTTTGCATGTGGTGGATGACATGTGAAGTGCAATGTATATCCCATTATTGAGGCAACTTTAGCTCCAAAAGTGGGGTTACCATCCTTTCTTGGGACAGCTAACATGATTTACACCAATGTGGTCTCTCTTTCATTAGTTGGCAATAATTTTGAGTAACTTTCATTATTATGTTAAATTTGCCATTGAGGACGGTGGCGTACCATTTTGGAATACATTTGCAGGGTATACACTAGAATTTATGGGACTTGGTCTATAAGAGTAGATTCTGATTTCCAAAATACTCCCAATATGTTATGCTTCTTAGTTTTGATAATTTTTCATAGATTATGTTTGTTGAAATAGCCTTTAAATGTGGAACTACATCCCAAAGATACATGGTGCTAATGGATTTTTCTATGGGCTTGACCAGGATTGGTTGATATATAGTTCCAAGTTGTATCAGATGTCAAAAAGCTATCCATAGATTCATCTTCGTATCAAATTATGTATTGGTACGATATCTCTAATGAAAACCTGAGTCTTGTAGTTAAGAAACTTTAAGAACTCTTTTATCATAGCTTGGATTTTATTAGGAAGTGCTTTAATCTCTATAAGTTCGAGCAAAGGATAAATGCAATTAACCATTCTATAATCGTAGGGATTTCAAACAATGTGGGGATATGCTCCTTAAAGTAGTATCCCTTTGTTGTAGTGCTCCCAAGGCATCCAATTTAGCCATTTAGGTCCAGTAACTAAATTGAGATAGGATACGATGGTAATAATTTGTGAAAATATGTGTTTGAATACCTAGTGTGGATTTGGAAGTGTCCAGAATTCTCTAGGGCCTTTTTCTCTTCTCTTTCCTCACTTTCCTTATTGGATTGGGCATTTTCCCATAAGGCTTGGTCGGTTTGAGTAAATTATGAAAGGGTAATGGCTTTAGCAAGGAATGGCCTTGCATTTTCAATTTTGGGTTTTGTTCTTGAACTCTCTCCTTATTCCATAATAAGTTTTCCCTTATAAGTGCATCTAGACAAATCTTCCTCCAATAGCATAGCATTTAAAGATCCAATACATGCAGTGTTAGATTTGTTAGTCTTATCCGTAGATGAGTTGTCTTTAGGTACGTAGGCATAGTATGAATTATCTATAGATTCATCATTTGCAATTACTAACATTTCTCTAATGACTTGAATGTCATTAGGAAGAGGCACTTTTAATGGAGAATCCTCTCCAAAGGATTTGGATATAGGAATCATATCCTTGGGAATGTCACTTCTACTTTCTAAATGTCATAGAGATTGCTTTGCCTTAAGCTCTGCATTCTCTTGCTGTAATGTTGCCACTTAAGCTGAAAGCTCTTGTAGCTTCTTTTGTATCTTGTCCATGTAGGAAAAATTAAGTACCTACATTTTTGCTCAACCAATTAGAAAGAAAATTAGTCTTTCCTTTAATATGCTAAGGTAAAAACGTAAAGTTGCCACTTCAAAAGCCTCTTATTCAAGTTGCTCTTGGGTATATTGCCTTTAAGCCAAGCTATAATAAAAACATAATCTGATAGAATAACAAATTTTGATCCTGCTACAAATAATTCAAATGCTTTTACCGCTTTGAGGACAACTAGGAATTCTTTCTCATTTGAAGAATATTTTTCTTTTGATAGTGTCAGAGAACCTGATATATATCTTGCTATGTGTTTAGTTTTCTCATTGGTGTAGGAAAACTAAAGTACGCTGCCATAACCACTTAACATTATGATGTATAGGAAGGCATAAATTTGGAAGCTTAGTACAAAGCTACTTTAATTTTTCCACAAGCTTTGTTTTTGCATTTGACCATGAAAATCGATTAGTCTTGAGTTTATTGTTTAGTGGTTTGATTAACTGAGAGAGATTGGGAAAGTAATCTTTTACAGTATTAAGCAATTCAATCAAAGTGTGTAATTAACTTACACTGGTGACATTGCTGTTAAGTGTAGCAATCTTTTTTGTTATGTAAGGTAGAAGCTAAATTCTATTTGGCCTAAGGATAGTACCAAGATATTCTATTTCCTACTTGATGAGTTGTGACTTTCCTTTTCCAATGACTAAGCTTGTTTTATTCACCACTTCAAATAGTTGATCCAAGTTTTTGTAATGATCTTCAATGGTTTTGGAAAACATTAGGATATCATCAATATATCTCGTTGAACATGCTGACAAACTAAGATATTATCAATACATCTCATTGATCTAAGTCAATTACACACTTTGATTGGATTGCTTAATACTGTAAGAGATTACTTTCCCAATCTCTCTCAGTTAATCAGACCACTAAATAATAAACTCAAGACAGTTGTAGATACAAAGCTTATGGAAAAATTAAAACACCATTGTACTAAACTTCCAAACTTATGTCTTCTTGTATATCATAGTGTTAAGTGGTTTATTATTACTAACGCTTGTGATATAGGTTATGGTAATGTACTTTAGATTTCCTACCTTAATAATAAAACTAAACACATAGCAAGATATATATCAGGTTCTTTCATACCAATAGAAGAAAAATATTCTTCAAATGAGAAAGAATTCCTAGCTGTGCTTAAAGTGGTAAAAGCACTTGAATTATTTGTAATAGAATTATTGAAGTTCCCAACTTCACTTTAAGATCTACTAGTCTGTGATATTGAAAGGGGGGTAAATTAGTATCACACCCCTTACTGTGTATGAAAGGGGGGTAAATTAGTATTCTACTTAATTAATACTCTAGTTCTCATCAATACACAGTAACATAAACAACTTCAGACTCTTCTCAAAAACAAATTCTTTCTGAGATTCAACTAAGGTAGATTTATTATTACCTACTAATTACAATAGTCTCCCAAGTTACCTTTCATACACCTTACCTATTAGACAGATTGGATGTTCTTAATTAGGTCTTTTTTAGGTTATGGGTTTGCTGTTTCCATAGCTTTGTATAGGTTGTAATTGTTGTCAACTAGTTTTAAGTGTGTATGAAAGTAAAGCCACGTAGAAGGGCAAGAAGGTAAAAGCTCCATGGAGGGGCAAGAACATAAAAGCCACATAGAAGGGTAAGACAGTAAATTGTAAGTAAGCCCTATTAAGGTTTCATGGAGCATAGTATATAAAGATCTAGGAAGACAAAATTAGGGTAAGGCCAACACAATTGAATACATAGCAAAATCACAAAAGTGTGTGCACGACCAAATAGAGAAAACAGAAAAACACAACATATGGCTAAAGCATACCGATAGTAAGAGAATGGCAGAAAAAGGGATGACAAAATAGAAAAGAAGTAGTCGTTGAAAGAAGTCGTCAAGTGAACAGTGTAACCATTGACGAAATAAGAAGAGAAAACGAAAATTGGCCAAATTGGAGCAGACCGATGGAAGAAGAAATTGATGGCAATAAAGAAATCAACCATCGATAGAGAGAAAGAGGAGACGGTAGATGGCCGGGCTAAACGAAGAACAACCGTCGAGAGAGAAAGAGAAAAGGGAGATAGTTGGGTTGAACAAAGAATAGAGGTTGGTAAAAATAGAGAAAAGAGAAGACAGCTGAAGGAGCTGGATGACTGGATGGCAAACCAGAATAGTTACTGGTAGAAAAGAGAGAAAACAAGACAGCTAAGAGTGGGTGGATGACAAAGAAATATATGGCCAAATCAGAGTGATGGTGAAGGAAAGGAAAAATGTGACAAGGCCAAAAATAGACCACCGGGGAAGGAGAGAGAAAGGAACGGGCAAAGAGAAAGACAAAACAAAAAGACTAGATCAGGAATGGGTGAAAGAGATTTGGCGGCTAGACAATGGAAGAGAGAGAAAACACAGTCGTTGGAAGAGAGAAAATACAACCATTAGAAGAAGGAGAAAAACCTGAATGGCCAAAAGAAAAACAGAATGAAGAATGACCGAGTGAAAAAGGGGTGAACAGAAAAACCCAATTCGGCCAACCAAGAGGGGTACATGGCAGAACAGGGCTAGATGGGAAAAACAGAAATCACCGGTAGAGAGAAATCTGGTTGGATGGTAAGAGAGAGAAATTTGACTGGACAGCAGGGAGAGAGAAACAAACAAGTGAGGTGTGAGACATGAGACCACCAATTGGAAGAAAACTAGAACCATGAGGTGAGAGCAAAAACCTAAAACACATCACCATTGGAAGAGAAGAAAACTAGAACGTGCATCGGTGTGAAACCAGAACGTGCAAAAGCGTGAGACTAGAACATGCGTCAGTGTGAGACTGGAACGTGCAACAATGTGAGACAGGAAGACGGGTAAGACCTTAAGATGGTCAAAGCAAGAGTTGCGTGAAATAACGTAGAGAAGGAATTCGGCAAAGCATAAACAGAACTCAACGTATTTCCATATTTCTTTAAGAGAGGTTAGAGAGCATTGTGATGAACTTCTAAGCAGCAGTGGAGCAGCATTTCAAATTCAATAGAGGAAAGACACGCTAGAAGAAGGGTAGACATAGTAAGTGACACTTTTTGTATTATACTTGCTTAGTAATTATAATAGTGAAAGGAGCAGAGGATTCAGACATCCATTGTAACTAGAATTCTTAAGTATAGTGGATAGTCTTGGTAAGGGAGAGTCACTACCACCGTGGATGTACATCACGTTGAATTAACCATATAAATCTCGTGTGTCCTTAATTTGCTTTGCGTTCTGTGATTTGAATTGAGTTATGAATGCAGCTAAAGTATCAGCCAACCCATAGCCTAATGAAGACCTAAACAAGAATATCTGAATTGCCTATTAGGCAAGGTGTCTGAAATGTGACTTTGGGGACTATTGTGATTAGTAGCTAGCAATAGATCTACCTTAGTTAAGTCTGAGAATTACGAATTGTGGTGATACTGATTCACCTCCTCTCTCAATATCACAAACTAGTAGATCCTACTAAGAAGTCAGGAACTTCAATTGGTATCAAAGCACAGGTTCACCAGTTTGAAGCTTAACAGCTTGGTGAAGTTTGAAGGGATCTAGAAGTTTGAATTATTCAGCATATTAAGAAATGGAAGCCGATACTAGTACTAGCACCACTTACAGTAAGAAGGTTCCAATATTTAATGGAACCAACTACCATATGTGGAGAGCGAGAATGTAGGTGGTATTTGCAACCATGGGCATGAACATGGTGAAATGCGTACATGAGGGTTTTGTGGTTCCGAAAGAAGGTAAAGACCTAACCCCAAAGGAGTTAAGGCAGTTTAAGATAAATAGGAAGGTCTCAAATGTCATCATTTCAACATTGACATATGTTAAATATGCTAAAGTTATGGACTGCAAATCTGCTAAGGAGATATGAGACAGATTACAAAAAGTCTATGAAGGTGATGACAGAATGAATGAGGCCAAGCTTTAAGTTTTCAAGGAAAGATATGAATCTTTCATAATGCAGTAAAATGAGACAGTCCAAGAGTTCTTCACCAGGGTTATTGATGCTATAAACGACCTGAGAAGTCATGGGAAGAACAAGAAGGACTCATCGATTGTGAAGAAAATTCTTAGAATTCTGCCTGAGAGGTTTGCCTCAAAGGTAGCAACCATAAAAGAGAGTAAAGATATCAATTCTATGTCTTTGCATGATCTCTAGTGCAATCTTATTGCATATGAGATGAGGGTAAAGTCAGCCAAAAGCTCTGTAACATCGAAGGTATCAAAGGAGGCAGCTTTCAAAGCTATGAAACACTTGAAAATAAAAGGAGGAAGAATCATCCAATGAGGATGATGATGACGATGAGGAAGAAATTGAAGGTGAAGTATTGACTTACTTCATAAGGAAATTCAAAAAGGGGTCTAAGAAGGGAAAAGGACAATTATCAAACCAAAGCCAAGGTTAAAAATGATGTATATGGTTAAAGAGTAGCAGCCCATAGTTGCTACATCTTAAAAAGAAAAGAAAGTCAGCCAGTAGAGGGCTATGGCTGAACAGAAGAAGGAGAAGAAGATGATTGAAATGAAAGTCATACAAGCAAAGAATCTAGCTACGTTGCCTACATAACAAGTGATGAATAAAAGAAGACAAGCTATGATCAGAACCAAGAAGAGGCAATTTCAAGGTCATTGCCTTTATTGTGGAGTTTGGGGTCATAAGGTGAGTAACTACTAGTGGAGAAGGCCAGTATATGTCTCCAACTTGAGAAGATACTACATACAGGGGGAGACAACACAAAATTTAGAGAAGAACACATATCATGAGTTCTTGCACATGCTGTAAAAAGCAAGGACACACTGACAAGGAGTATTGGTGGAAGACCAAACCAATGGTTTCAAAGAACAAGTTAGTATTGGTAGACTTGGAACAGTGTGAAAGGTGTAGGCAGGATGGCCATAATGCCAAGAGATGCATGACACTTCTCCCTAAAAAAGAGAAGGCACTCAATGGCACAGTGAAAACAAGCAGTGTAGTCAAAGCTGAGAAAAAGGAGAAAGCTATCTTCTAGCCAATTCAAAGAAGGACCATAAAGCTAAAAGGAAGGTGGCTAATATAGCTAAAATTACACTTAAAGTTGACTGCAAGGATAAGCAGTGGATCCTTGATAGTGGATGCACTTCACACATGACGGGAGACAAGAGTAAATTGTTAAAGTGAAACAAGTTAATAGAAGGCAAAGTCAAGTTTGGTAATGATGATTCACTCAACATCAGTGGTCAGGGATCAGTAAACATTGGAAGAGGAAAGCTAAAAGATGTTCTGCACCTTGAAGGACTCAAATATAATCTAACATCTATTAGCAAACTATGTAATGAAGACCATAAGTTAATATTCACAAAATCAGGTTGCTAGGTAAAGAGTAAAGAAGGCAATATTGTTGTAACCGGGAAGAGAACAGCTGAAAATTTGTATGTGATTGATGAAGAAAGAGATTATCTTGCAACTAAGACTATGCAAAAAAGAAAGTTAAAAAAAAAACGTGGACCAATGCTCATTAAGAAAATTAGATCATAGGTGACCCATCAGCAGGAGCTACAACAAGAAGAAGAATTGTTAGAGCTACTACGTTACTCTCACAAGTTGAACCTAAATCTATTGAAGAGGCTACATAAGATCTAACTAAATCTCTATCCATAGAGCTGTTTAAAAAGCACAGAATGAGCCTGTTTGTGTGAATGCTTCCACAAGCCTGAAAATTAAGTGAATCCTCCATCTCTACTTTGTGAGTTTTTTCAGATTTGTAATTGGTTGGCAAAGTGGGAGAGAAGCAATAGTGTAGGGGGGCAGCTGTTAAGAAAGGGGAAGTATGTATTTAGGGGGAATTGAAACTGTTGCATAATGACTTTTGTTATGAATGTTGCCAACAATTACAAAGGGGGAGATTGTTGTTCCCATAGCCTTGTATGGGTTGTAATTGTTGTCAACTAGGTTTAAGTGTGCAAGAAAGTAAAGCCACATAGAAGGGCAAGAAGGTAAAAGTCACATGAAGGGGCAAGAACATAAAAGCCACATAGAGGAGTAAGATAGTAAATTTGCCATAAGCCTTATTAGGGTTTCATGGAAGATAGTATACAAAGACCTTGGAAGAAAAAATTAGGGCAAGGCCAACATAATTGAATACACGGCACAAACACAAAAGTGTATGGACCACCAAATAAAGAAAACAAAAAAACACAAGGCCAAAGCACACTGATGGAAAGAGAACGGCAGAATAGGGCACGGAAAAATAAAAAAGAAGCAACCGTTGAAAGAAGTCATTGAGTGAATAGTAGCTATCAAGTGAATAGTGTAGCCGTCGATGGAAGAAGAAGAGAAAATGAAAATTGGCCAAATTAGAGCAGACCAGCGGAAGATGAAACCAACGGCAACAAAGAAATCAACTGTCGAGAGAGAGGGAAAGAGTAGATGGCCGACAGTCGGGCTAAATGAAAAACAACCATCGAGAGAGAGAAAGGGGAGACGGCTGGGTTGAACGAAGAACAGAGGTCAGCAAAAATAAAGAAAAGAGGAGATGGCTGAAGGGGCAAGACAACTAGACGGTAGATCGAAATAGTGATTGACAGAAAAGAGAGAAAACGAGACGGCTAAAAGTGGGTGGATGACAAAGAAATATACAGCCAAATCAGAGTGATGGTGAAGGAGATGAAAAATCTAACAAGGCCAAAAATGGACCACCAGGGAAGGAGAGAAAAAGGTACGGCCAAAAAGAAAGACAGAATAAAGAGACCATATCAGGAATGAGTGAGACCAAATCCGAACTGGAACAGGTGAGACAAGACCAAATCGAGAACAAGTGAGAGAGATCTAGCAGCTAGATAATGGAAGAGAGAGAAAACACAGCTGTTGGAAGAGAGAGAAAATATAGTCATTAGAAGAAGGAGAAAAATCCAAATAGCCAAAAGACCTTGAGATGGTGAAAGTAGGAGTTGTGTGAAACAATGTAGAGAAGGAATTCGGTAAAGCATTGAAAGAACTCAACGTATTTCTAGATTTCGTCAAGAGAGGTTAGAGAGCGTTACGGTGAACTTCGAAGCGGTAGTGGAGCAACCTTTCAAATTCAATAGAGCCAAGACAAGCTAGAAGAAGGGTAGACACAGTAAGTGACACTCTTTGTATTGTACTTGCTTAGTAATTGCTATAGTGAAAGGAGTAGAGGATTAAGATATCCATTTTAACTGGAATTCTTAAGTATAGTGGATAATCTCGATAAAGGAGAGTCCATATCACCATGGATGTACATGATATTGATGGAACCACGTAAATCTCGTGTGTCCTTAATTTGGTTTACGTTCTGTGATTTGAATTGAGTTATGAACACAACTAAAGTATTACCCAACCCATAACCTAACGAAAACCTAAACAAGAACATTTGAATTGTCTAGTACACAAGGTGTCTAAAAGGTGACTTTGGGGACTATTGTGATTAGTAGGTAGCAATAGATCTACCTTAGTCAAGTCTGAGAAAGAGTTTGCTTTTAAGAAGAAGTTGAAGTTTTTCACTTATCTGCGAATTGCAAATTATGGTGATACTGATTCACCCCCCATCTCAGTATCACAAACTAGTAGATCCTAGGGAGAAGTTAGGAACTTTAATGTTCGATGATACTTTAGTTGCGTTCATAACTCAATTTAAAACATAGAATGTAAATCAAAGCAAGGATACAAGAGATTTACGTGGTTCCGTCAATGTGACGTACATCTATGGTGGTAAGGACTCTTCCTTTACTGAGACAATCCACTATACTTGAAAATACCAGTATGGTACTCTTGATGTTCACAATGTAGTTACAATGAATGTCTTAATCCTTTGTTCCTTTCACTATTGCAAATACAAAGTAAGTACAATACAAAGTGTGTCACTTACTGTTTCTATCCTTCTTCTAGTTTTTCTTGCCTCTGTTGAATTGAATAGGCTGCTTCATTGCCGCTTAGAAGTCTACCACAACACTCTCTAACCTCTCTTGAAGGAATCTGAAAATATGTTGAGTTCTTTCCAATCCTTCACCTAATTCATTCTTTAGGCTATTTCACACAACTCCTGCTTTCACTGTCTTATGGCTTCACGGCTTACACTCATGCTTATAGTCTGCCGTTTCCTGTCTCACTACCTGCCCTAGGCTTTTAATCAGTCATGCCATTGCACGTTCTAATCTCACGCCATCGCATGTTTTGGTCTCATGCTGACACACATTTTAGTCTCACACTGACACATGTATTGGTCTCACGTTTCAGATCTACACTCGCTTCACTATTCTCAAGCCTCACGGATACCAGATCTGCTCTCCTCATCCGTTTCATGGTTCTGCTGGTCTCCCATTTCTGGTTTTTTCCCTCACCTCACGTTTTTAGCTTTCTTCTCTTCTAGGGGTGGTGCGTTTCTAGTTTTGCTGTTAGTGTGTCATCTTCTCTCCTAGTGGTGTATTGTCTCTTATGGTTTTCCTTTAGTCATGCATTGCTTTGCCATGTTGTCATCTTTTCTCTTGCCGGTGGTTGTACGTTCTCACGGGTTTCTCTTTCTTACCATCACACGGTTTTCTCCTTGCCTTGTTGTTAGTTTTTCTCCTAGTGGTTGTACGTCTATCATGGGTTTTATCTCTCACTGTCCAGCCATGTTTTCTTTCTCATCGTCCAACCATGTTTTCTCTCTATCTCTCTCTCTCTCCATCCAGCCATGTTTTCTCTCTCACAGTTTATATATCCCCTTTTCTTCCAAGGGTTTGGGTTTATATACTCCCTTCCATGAAAACCCTAGTAGGGCTTATTGTGGCAGATTTACTTTATTGCCCTTCTATGTGACTTTACTTTCTTGCCCCTCCATATAGCTTCAAATTGCTTGCACACTTAAATCTAGTTGACAACAATTACAACCCATAAAAGACTGTGAAAACAACAATCTACCCATTTGTAATTTTTGGCAACACTCATAACAAAAGCTATTATGCAGCAATTACAACTCCCCCTAAATATGCCTCCCCCTTTCTTAACAACTCCCCCTACATTATTGCTTCTCTCCCACTTTGTCAACCAATTAAAAAAAAAAAAACTAGCAAAGTAGAGATGGAAGATTCACTTGAACTTCAGGCTTAAGGAGGCATTTGCACA